>VIAB01015641.1:5746-18207 GCA_009801035.1 Oophaga pumilio | reverse complement strand
AGTAGTCCAGTGGAAGAACCACTGTGGGAACGCTCAGCAGAAGACGTCGTGCATGAGCGTAGAAGCGAGTGGGCCATCAGAAGTATCTCGGCAGGATAACCAGAGAGGGGTGGATGACCTAGTAGATGTGTCTTTCTTATGCTGGATTGAAGTGTCTCCAGGGGAAGAGATCGAAGTGCCGTTTTCACCGGGCTCCTCGTCCCATCAATACTTAGTGGTCTATTCTGGTGTAGCAGAGAAGAAGAGGCAGAATTGTGCATAATGTATTGCTGGTATAAATTAAGATGTGCTTATGGTGTCTTAGATGTCCTGTGTCCATTGGAAAATAAAGCAGAACTGTTTGACGTGATTTGGGACTCTGACTCTAATTGCTCTGTATGCTCCCTCACGGGAGGAGAACACCCCAAGCGAATGGAGACTACAGAGGTAAAATACGTAGCAGCTTCCAGTGCATCGGCCCCGCTGCCGTCCCTTTTCATCAATATGATCACTGTACCCTTGAATGAATTAATTTGGGAGTGTATTTTGTAAAATGAGTTCACCTATGGTGTTTTTCTGTTGTTCTGGTACCTCAGGGGCTCTGCGAGTGAATCATTGCACCATCAAACCATTCCAGCAAAATCTGAACTCCAATATGGCTCCTCTTCCCTTCTGAGCTCTGAGCTGTGTCTCAAAAGTAGTATTCCTCCACATACGGGGTATCGGCGTACTCAGGAGACATTGCACAACAAATTGTATGGTGCAATTTCTCCTGTTACCCTTCCAAAAATAAAAAAAATTGAGGCCAAAATAACATTTTTGTTTGGAATTTTTTTTATTTTCACGGCTCAAAGTTATTAAACGTCTGTGAAGCACCTGAGGGTTCAAGGTGCTCACAACACATCTAAATACATTCCCTGAGGGGTCTAGTTTCCAAAATAGGGTTAATTGTGGGGGGTTCCACTGTTTAGGCTCTCCAAACGGGACATGGCGTCCGCTAATGATTCCAGCTAATTTTGCATTCAAAAAGTCAAATGAAGCTCCTTCCCTTTCGAGCCCTGCCATGCGTCCAAACAGTAGTTTTTTCCCCTCATTTGGGGTATCGGCGTACTCAGGAGAACTTGCACTACAAATTATATCTGGAAATTTCTCCTGTTACCCTTATGAAAATACAAAATTTAGGGCTAAACATTTTTGTGGGAAAAATATGATTTGTTTTCTTTTCATGGCTCCAACGACCTAAAGTTTTATGAAGCACTTGAAGGTTCAGTGTGCTCACCATAAATCTAAATACATTCCTTGAGGGTCTAGTTTCAAAATTTTCCCATTTGTAGGTGATTTTCACTGTTTAGGCACATCAGGAGCTCTCCAAATGCGACATGGCGTCCGCTAATTTTTCCAGCAAATTTTGCATTCAAAAATCAAATGGCGCTCCTTCCCTTCCGAGCTCTGCCATGTGGCCAAGCAGTGGTTTTCCCCCACATATGGGGTATCGGCATGTTCAGGAAAAATTGCACAACACATGATGGGGTTCACTTTTTCCTGTTAGTGAAAATAAAAAAATTGGGTGTTAGGTAAATTTTTTTGTGAAAATAAGTTAAACGTTCATTTTTTTCCACATTCCAAAAATTCCTGCGAAGCACCTGAAGGGCTAATAAACTTCTTGAAAGTGATTTTGAGCACCTTAAGGGGTGCAGTTTTTAGAATGGTATCACTTTGGGGTGTTTTCTCTCGTATAGACTTTTGAAAGACCTTCAAATGTGAGGTGGTCCCTAAAAAACTGTGGTTTTGTAAATTTTGTTGGAAAAAGGAGAAATCGCTGGTCAACTTTTAACTCATAACTTCCTAACAACTAAAAAATGTGGTTAAAAAATTGAGCTAATGTAAAGTAGACATGTGGGAAATGTTATTTATTAACTATTTTGTTTGACATATCTCTTTGATTTAAGAGCATAAGAATTTAAAGTTTGAAAATTGCAAAATTTTCCAATTGTTCGCCAAATTTCCTTTTTTTCAGACACAAGTTATATTGAATAAATTTTACCACTATTATGAAGTACAATGTGTCATGAAAAAATATTCTCTAATTCAATAAGATCCGTTGAAGCTTTCAAGAGTTATTACCTCATAGAGTGACACTGATCAGAATTGTAAAAATTGGCCTGGTCAAAGTGCAAACCACCTTGGGGGCTAAAGGGGTTAATATATACACCTTTAAGGGCTTAAGTAATGATAGCAACTATCACTGAAAATTATAGCAAGGGCAACAAGAATTGTGTGTAGTTGTTTACCTGTTGTATGTGCAAGGAGGGGGAATAATACAGTATTCACCCAGCCGGGGTCTGAAATACTACAGGTAATATATTTTCCATTATGCAGTACTTTTTATTAAAAAAAAGCCTTTGCAGTTGGTGAAACCATTCAGCCTTCTGGAGATCAGTATCCTAGTGAGATTAATTTAAAAAACTTCCCACACAGAGGTACAGCCAGAGGATGATGCCGTTGCCATAGATTTGTTTAATATATTGTCTAATCTAAATCGTTAGCATTCTTGAAATTAGAAAAAATATTTGATACAGACATTAGCCTAGAATTATCTGTTGTTGAAGCATACCATTTTACTCAGTGCATGCTGGCTTGAATTACTCTTTAGCATGGTGCATTAGTGTTCAGGGTACCACCTGTCAGCTGTGTCATGTTTGTGCAGTAGTATTATATTTAGACTGGCATATACTGGGAGCGGATAGACATTGAGCTGGAAGCAGTGGGGGATATTACTACGTGAACTGTGTTGGTTCTTCTTGGTACTTGTGTGTCAGTGTCCTTGTCCTATCTTCCTGGTGGCGTCAGCTCTAGTAGCAGCTATTAGTGTTAGTCTCAGCTTGTTGCTCTTTTTCGCTGTTTTTTTGGCTTTTCTCTGTTCTCGGACTGTCTGGTGTATCCTATCTAAGGACCAATAACGATTGTAAACTTAATGAAGTTTGCAAACATATTCATAGCCTATTGATTCATGAACGCATTGCTGATAGTTCGTAGTTCGTGGTCATAGTAGTTCGTTTGAAGCGATACAAGTAGATAGCGCAGTAATCGTGTTGTAGTAAATGTTGGCATTGAGTCCAATGTCCCTCTAGGCTGTGTTACTAGCACTATTTTGCAGAGTCACTCATGACTTGACACAGCAGCATTATACACCTAAGGGTGCTATTCATGGGAGCTTATGATAGACTTTGACATTGCTTCCTCACTTCTCACCACAGGTTCAATAACAGGAGTCATGACTTTTCTCCTCTACAAGTAACATGGACAGAGCAGCAAAGAAGAAATTTACCATCAGATACCAGCACAGTCTGCCATTACTGAAGCCGTTCCGCAGCGCACACAGGTACAGTAGATGTGTCAGTCTGAGTAATGCAATGTACATGTCTCATTGCTTTATGGTGGGTAGCTGCTGCTCCATTACACAGTACAGAAAGGGTGCACAACGGATAGGAAGATCGCTTCACACAAATGGTTAAACAGCCTTATGAAAGACTGCAAACAGAAAACTTATTTTGATAAAGTTTTTCCTGAGAAACTGCACGTAATACAAATTCCTATATATGTAAAGTAAATAAATTGTAAATGTAAATAAAATTTAAAAATAAAATGTTGCTATAATAATATATTCAACTGTTTTATAGATATAGAAAAGCTGGGAAAAGCTTGGTAGTGTAAAACTGCAGAATGAACATATTAAAATGAACCTGTCAGCTGGTCCATGCTGCTGTGTGAACGCACCTAGGTCTGTTTGATTCTGAAACGCTGCGATATTTGAGAGAAAAAACATACTTCAAAAGCTACCGGGGACAAAGCTGCATTATAGACTAGTCGTACAGGTGGGTCCCCGGCGTCTTCTCCCAGCCCAGAATTGACAGGTCTCTGCCTATGTGCATGCATAGTCTGAGACCTATCAAACCAGGGAAGTGGGTAGAGAGAAGACACCGGGAACCTGCCTGTACGACTAGTCTACAGTGTGTTCTCTGTCCCTGAAGATTTTGAAGTATGTTTTTCTATGAAACGTTGCAATGTTTCATAGTTAAACATACCTGGCTGAGATCATACAACCAGTGCCTGATACATGCATTGATTTTATGACTATAATCTGTCATATAAGCTGGGGCATAGTTGTAATGACAAATATCAGTGTAAAAACTTTCACAATATTTTGCAGTCACCAACATCCGATTGATAATGCCGGTTTATTTTCCTTCATGACATTGAACTGGATCACACCACTTGCAAGAAAGGCATACCGTCTTTCTAAACTTCACATAGATGATCTTTGGGATCTGCCATCACAAGACTCATCAGAAGTAAACAGCTGGAGGTAAAAGTCTTGTATGCGTGTGTCCCATTTTTCACTATGTCTACATATTTGCCATGATTTATGAGACCTGTCAGAAGCAGTTTTGTACATAGATAAGTTAGGACTACAGCAAAGGAACCTCCCATTATAGTGCTAGGTTTTATCAGTAGTGCATGGTATTTATTTTCCCATCATAACCTTTCCATGTCTATTAGTCCAATTCCCAAATTTTTAGCAATATACGGTAGTTGTTCTGGAGAGTGGAGTTCTGAACAGATTTTCATATGAAATTCATAAAATTTTCATCAGAGGCTACACCACCTCTATGTACATTTGCAAAATGTTTTGATGCGGCAGATATCAACATTGCCGTAGAACTGGCCGCTTCAGAAAGATGACGTCTGATATGAACTTTTAGTGGACACGATGTTCATCCTGTATACTGTAATTTACATCACATCTCTTGTACTAAAACATAAAACAAGCCGTGCACTCTCCTTCTCCCACCTGCTCTCCCTCTCTCTGCTTCTCCTCACTGCTGGCGACATATCTCCCAATCCTGGACCCCCACAGCTCATACCTCCCATTACTACCCCCTCATATCGCTTCAAACCCAATATAAACACCCGAAATCTTGTCCACTTAAAATCCGTGCCCTTGACGCCAACCCCCCCTGCTCCCTCTCTTTGGATCACTCTGGAATGCTCGCTCCATCTGCAATACACTCCATGTGATCCACGACCTCTTTATCTCTCATAATTTTTCCTTCCTGGGCCTCACCGAAACATGGTTGATACCCTCCGACACAGCCTCCCCTGCTGCGCTATGTTACGGCGGCCTCCACTTCACCCACACTCCTCGCTCTGGCAACAGACATGAGGGAGGAGTGGGCTTTCTCCTTTCTTCCAACTGTACCTTTAACCCAATCCCACCTCTACCCTCCCTTATCCTCCCCTCTTTTGAAGTCCACTCATCTACTCTCCCTCCGAACTCCAAGTGGCCATCATATACCGACCTCCGGGCCTGACCACAGCCTTTATTGACCACTTCTCCACCTGGTTTCTTCACTTTCTCTCTGCTGACATTCCCATCATCATCATGGGTGACTTCAACATAACCTTTGACACCAGTCAGCAGCCTCAAAACTTCTGTCACTCACTTCATCTTTTGGACTTACTCAGTGGTCCTCCTCAGCCACCACGGACATACAACAGACCTAGTCTTCACCCGTCTCTGCTCCCTATCTAACTTCCCAACCTCCCCTCTATCTGACCACCATCTACTCACGTTCTCATCATTGTCGTTCTCACCTGTCACCCATGTCCCCCAACTTGCGCACCCCCGCAGATACCTCGCACATCTAGAAACTCGCACACTCTCTGACTCTATTCTACCACTGGCAACCATATCCTCACTCCACAATACAGACAGTGCCACTAATTTCTACAGTGCCTCTCTTGCATCAGCCATCGACTCGGTCACCCCTATAATGCGTAGCAGAGTGAGACAAATCAATAGACAACCCTGGTCCAATAACTACACTAAAAAGCTTCGGTAGGTACCTAGAAATGCAGAGCGGTGTTGGAAGAAAACGCACTCGCAAGATGACCTCACTCAAACAAGCAACACTCGCATTCAAATCAGCTCTCACCTCTCCTAAACAGGCCTACTTTACATCCCTTGTATCTTCCTTGTCCCACAACCCCAAACAGTTGTTCAACACTTTTAACTCTCTCCTCCACCCACCACTGCCCCCTTCGACTTCCCTAATCTCTGCCAAGGTCTTTGCCACGCACTTCAAAAATATGATAGACCAATCAAGGCAAGTCTTTGTTGTCCGACCACCACAAACCCTTTGCATACCAGACCAATGCCGTAACCCCATAACTTCCCTCTCCAAAATCACTGAAGGAGAGCTTGCTCATCTTCTCTCCAAATCACACCTCATCACTTGTGCGCTTGACCCCATTCCATCCCACCTCCTCCCCAACCTCACCACTACACTTATCCCATCCCTAACCCATCTCTTCAATCTATCACTAACTTATGACTGCCCTGACCAAACTTACTAACGACTTACAGCTAAAGCTAACAGACAATTGTCTATACTCCTCCTTCTAGACCTGTCCTCTGCCTTCGACACAGTTGACCACTGCCTCCTACTACAGATCCTCTCTTCCCTTGGTGTCAAAGACCTTTCCCTATCCTGGATCTCCTCATACCTTACCAACCGCACATTTAGCGTTTCCAACTCCCACACTACCTCCTCATCTCGCCCTCTCTCTGTTGGTGTCCCTCAAGGCTTTGTCCTAGGACCCTTTCTTTTCTTAATCTATACCCTTGGCCTGGGACAACTCATAAAGTCCTATGGCTTCCAGTACCATCTTTATGCTGATGTAACAAAGAAACAAAAGAGCAGGGGGACTCTTATAGAGTTCCATCATTCAACATCATGCCATCCGGCATTTTGAACATCTTTGTCATCTTTTGTAACTCCTGATGAACTGTTACAGAGGGAAAACGCGTCGGGGTGTATCTGCTCATGATAAGTGACCGTTTCTTATGCCTTTTTTGATTTATCTATATTGTGTCCTCTGCTGAGGCATGTGGTAGATGTCACAGTACTTATCAGACATATTGTTGGTCTGTACTTGTTATGATGTGGATTTATCTGGTTACTATTTTATCTTAATATTTTTTCTGAGAATTGTATGCATTACCCTAGTACATTTTTACTTTTTCATCTCTGCACTATCATGAAATTGTTTTCCTATCTGTGAGAGTAGGGACTGGTAGGGGAGCGAGGGATAGTCTTCGTTCAGTGGGGGCGCCAAAAAAGCGTTGTCTAGGGTGCCAACCGCCACAGGCAGGCAGTGATCAAAAAGGCCTAGTTTAGAGCCTTGCAGCAGCTCAGAATAGGTCTTTTTCTAGATTTTGGTATTTGCCATTTTTTTCACTGGGAAGGTGGTTTTTACAATTAATCAATAAAAACTCTTTTATAGGGATTATATGTTCACTTCTGGGCTCTCATAGAGTAACCTGATGAAGGCGGTATTCATCCGCTGAAACGCGTTGTGTCTTTGGCATTTTAATAAAGGTCTGTATATTTATATTGACCCTTTTCGGTATGCCCAGCGCTCTGCTTTTTTTCTTCATTCATCTTTATGCTGATGACATTCAGATCTACCTCTCTGGTCCAGATGTCATCTCTTTGCTCTCCAGAATCCCAGAGTGTCTGTCAGCCATATCCTCCTTCTTCTCCGCTCGCTTCCTCAAACTCAATGTGGACAAATCTGAGCTAATTATCTTTCCTCAATCTCGCATATCTTCCCTACCTGATCTATCTATCACAATTAATGACATCACGCTTTCCCCCATACCGGAAGTCCACTGCCTTGGAGTAACCCTTGACTCTGCCCTGTCCTTCAAATCGCACATCCAAGCTCTTGCCACCTCATGTCGCCTCCAGCTCAAAAATGTTTCCAGAATCCATCCTTTCTTCAAACCTCACTCTACCAAAATACTTGTGCATGCCCTAATCATCTCCCGCCTTGACTACTGCAACGTCCTCCTCTGTGGCCTACCTTCTAACACTCTCACATCCCTGCAGTCCATCCTCAACTTTACTGCCCAACTAATTAATCTCTCTACTTGCTACACTTCTACTTTCCCCTCTTTGCAAATCCCTTCACTGGTTCCCAATTTCCCAGCGTATCCAGTTTAAACTACTAACACTGACCTACAATGTCATTTATAACCTTTCTCCTCCGTATATTTCCGAACTAATCTCTCAATATCTTCCCTCACTAAATCTCCTGTCCTCCCAAGACCTCCTTCTCTCCTCCACACTTATTTGCTCCTTACCCAATCGCCTCCAAGATTTCTCCCGATTTTCCTCCATCCTCTGAAATTCCGTGTCCCAACACATCTGGTTATCCACCACAATTGGAGCCTTCAGACCGAATCTGAAAACTCATCTCTTCAAAAAAGCTTACAACCTGCAATGACCACGCGGCCACCTCAACATCATCGGAGCTACTGCAACCCCCGATCTACTGTCTCCTTCCCCATGATCTTGTAGAATGTAAGCACGCAAGGGCAGGGTCTTCTTCCCTCTGTACAAGTCTGTCATTGATAGTTTGTTGACTGTAAGTGATATTTGTATTTTGATGTAACCCCATCTCATGTAATTAATGGTGCTATATAAATAAATAATAAAATAATGATAATAATAATAATTCTGTGCACTCAATTAGGTATATAACGTTAGGGGTGTTGCAATTAATAAAGTCACGTATCAGATAGGTGGATGAGTTGTGTGTGGAATAAAAGTGATTGGCTATATGTGCATGTTCACAAGCTTTACAGCAGTTCGCTCTGCATTTCAAAAAACCTTTGGCATTAATCCAGGTTCCTTGGTTAGACGGCAGCTTGAATTCACTTATAAAAAGGCTGGGAGACAGAATGGAGCCCAGGGTAGGTGCATGTTTCACTGCAAAACGGATGTTGTATTTTAAAATCTTTCTAAGCTTATTATCTTGGTTGATCATTGGTGCCTACTTTTTTATTATGCCAATTATGTTTTTGTATTGTGTACTATAGTTGGTTGTGAATGTGATGATATGTTGGTCTCTATTGGCTGATGCACTTTAGTTTCTAATAGTTTTTCACAGTCCAAATTGGATACAATTTTGTGTGCTTTTTTGAGAGACCATTTGGGGTAACCTCGTTTTGACAATCTAGATCAAGTTCTCTCAGATTCTATCAAAAAGGTGCTCTCGTTGGAACAGTTTTGTTTAGGTCTAATCAATTCACTGTATGCAATATTATTGATAATGTGGGGAGGATGACAGGATTTAGCTGTTAATATAGAGAGTTACTGGCTGTGGGCTTCCTATAAGGCTTCCTATAAAGCATAATGATTACTTCATGGTTGATTGAGTCACCAGTAATTTGTAGGTCCATAAAATTAATACTGTCCATTTGGTAAGAAAAAGTGAATTTCAAGTTAAAACGGTTTTCTTTGAGATAGTAGGTAAATGCGATGGCCTCCTCCCATGTACTTCCTCTCCAACACCAGGATGAGGTTATCGATGAAGCGACCATACCAAACTATGTGCTTACTGTAAATATTGTTGTCATTGTATAGGAAAAGTTCTTCCCATCTCGACATGACAATATTGGCCAAAGATGGTGAAAATTTAGCACCCATGCTATCTCCATTTTTCTGTGAAAAATACCTGTTATCAAAACTGAAATAGTTGTGATAAAGAAGAAAACAAACAGCAGAAATCAGGAAGTCCTAGTGCCAATGTCATAATTGCTAAAGGTGTCCAAATGATATGACAATCTAAAGCAATAGAGTGAGGGATGGAAGGATATAGTCCCACTACATCACATGAAAGCCATGAATAATTGACCAAAAAAAACTTATCAAAAATGGTAATGACATATTTATAATCTCTGATATAGCTGGGGGTCTCCTGGACTAAAGGTTGTAGATAGTTAACCACCCAAGCCCCCAGCCTTTCACCCAAGGACCCAATTCCTACCACTCTAGGTCTTAAAGGTGTAGTTTTTGGAATGAGTGGTAGATTGGTGTAACTGGATGGTCATTATAAAGGTATTATGCCAGTTTTATAATTATAGCACCAATATGCAGCCCCTCCTGTATGAGATGATGTAAAATGGAGTTGCAGCCCCTCCTGTATTGATATAAAATGGAGTTGTATTGATTAGTGGGATCTGTGCTTAATTCCTCATAGATGTCAGTATTTTCCAAGTACGTAAGATTGAGTTTTTTTGTGTAGTCCTGCGTTCAGCACAACAGTAGTACTGTCTTTGTCGGCTTGTTGTACTAGGAGGTTATGGTTGTCTTTGATCTCCTTAATGGCATATTTTTCTGCATGCGTTAAGTTCGAGTTCTGTTTTTGGACTCCTGACGTCTGTTTTTTCAATTCTACTAGTTCCTTCTCTATGAGATCCTGGAAATGATGCAATACCAGTGGTCAAGATTGCAGCGGGTAGAAGAAAGGTTTGCCAGTTGTAAATTCTTCATTTAGAGACACCGTATTCACAAGTGATTCGCTCTCCATGAGTTTTAGATTAAGTAGAGATTTCTGTTCCTCAAATGTTTTAATATGTTATTTTCAGTGCCACCAAAAAGTGTGTTATAGTTAGATTGCGCGCCAGTTTGTTGACGTCCAGAATAGTCTGAAAAATGTCAAATTTATTGGTCAGTGAGAAACCTAAACCTTTGCTTAAAACTGAAATTTGTGCTTCCGAGACTATACAGTATAATTGGATAAATTCCAAACAGGAGTATCTAGTAACGATGACTCCTGTGGCGAGTTGGATACCTTCCTCCTCCTGTGCCTTCGGCCCGCCCGTCTCCTCTTTGTTGTAGCTTCAGGTTGGTTATAAATGTAGTTTTTCTTATATTGTTGGAATGCCGTGCTATTAGTTGAACTTGTTGAGGAATCAGAATAGTCATCCGAAATAGAAGGGACAGAGATATCCGATATGTTGTCTATATCTATAAAACTAACTTTCCCATTTATGGGATGGTGTTTTTGTAAGCGTTTTTTTTAGAATAGAGTGTGGTTTTTTATTCCAGCTGTAGACTTGATTCAGATTATAATCCTCAGTGTCTCTTTTGAACTTTATTTTCTTCATATGTATAATGATTTTTTTCAGTTTAGATAAGTTGGTTTTGAGTCTATCATTATAAAAATTAAAATCTTTTAACAAAGTGTGAGCCTCCAAAGAGTGTTGAAGAGATTTAATCTCTTTTCTAACACTATTTAAATCCAGGTACATTCTTTCTCTAAGTCTTCATTATATATAGTAGAGGCAGTTTTATTTAGACGTAGCCCTCTGGGGATCATATTTTTAAACCAGACACACATCTGTTTTGCCATTTTGTTCTCCCAACAATCCAGGAACAATTTGATGACAAGCAATGATTTTTCAGCATTGAGCACCATTGTCACAAGGCAAAAGTGACCAAGTGGCTTGGTGAACAAAACATAAAAATTGAATCCATGACCGTGAAACACCCCAGATTTAATTCCTATTGAGAATCCTCCAAAAGCGGGTGGATAAACAAAAACAGATATTGCCATCCAATCCAAGCACTGATTATACAAGATTGGGTTGCCATCTGTCAGGATTTGGCCCAGAAGCATGAAAGGGCGATTTACAAAAGTTTTGAAAAATAATTTGTCAACACTGTAGATATTGAGTCTGCATAAACTTTGTCAATATAGGTGAAAAAATGTAGAAATTTGTATAACTGTACTTCAGGTATTATATAAATATCTGACTAAAAGATCTAAAACCATTGAAGCAGGAAATTTTGTGAAATCACAAATTTGCATCACTCAAAACTTTTGGCCATGGCTGTGCTGTAATGCCGGCTCACATAAAGAAAAAACAGTATGATAGTCTGCTGCAGAAACCACTTAAGAGTATTTAAAAAGTTAGATAGCAAATTGTCACATCAGAGAAATATGATTCTACAGTAACACTAGGGTATTAGGCTTAGTTCATATCATGTTCAGAAATTATATTTGGTTTATATATCGAGAATGGCTCCCTAGGTATACACCAGATATATCCATAGGATTCAAATGAATTTTAACTTAATATCACTCACTTTATTGTCCACAAGAACAAATACCATAGGACGTCTCAGTCAAAAGGCACAGCTTCGCCATAAGGAAACTAGCAAGCTTCACAGGTTTACAAGCTTAGTCACAACCAGAGGTGGCCATATTGTTAGTGCAACCTGTGCTGCCGCACAGGAGCCCAAGAGGTAAAGGGGCCTATTTCTACCTCCAGAGCAGATGGAATTGTATATTGATGAGATCTTGGCTGCATGAGGCACATGTACTGTTTTTGCATAAGGGCCCGTTTCTGTCTGTGTCCACCAGTGATCACAACAGTGGTTGGCAAACTTCATAGCGAAAGCAGTTCATGGTAATAACTAACTGTTTGACCTGAGACACTGGTGGTTACTCTGGTATTACAGTTACATGCACTTTTGGTTTAGGAAGGTATCACCATTAGGACAATGTCAACTTCCTTAAAGTGTAATTGCATACCTCCCAACTTTTGAAGATGGGAAAGAGGGACG
>VIAB01015640.1:9169-25427 GCA_009801035.1 Oophaga pumilio | reverse complement strand
TTATCAATCTAGTCTTTTTGCTTTTTAACTAATTCATGACCTGTACGTTTTCTCCTTTTCCTGAACAGGCACATCTTTATGTTTTATCATAAATGTGCTTTCAATGGCTTTAAAATTTTTACTTATTCAGATATTAAAACATTCTAATTTTTGCATATTTTGGCAGAATACATGCTGTTTAATTTATATGTCATTTTTATATTACTGTTTTAACGCTGATATTGGGGAAATGTAAAAAGAAATAAAAAAAATTTTTTTCACTTTTTTATGACTTCAAAGAATCACTAAAAACAATATAAATTGCGTTTCCCCTTTCCTTAGAAATTATTTTTATATAATGGACATATCTTTTTTTGATGGGGGCAATGCAGGAAACAGAGATTCACACTGGCATTGTCTCTTTTATTTATTATTTGGTTTTATTTATTTATGCCTTTTTCTATTTTTTTTGTGTATTTCGTATTTCATTTGTTTAACACATTCTGCCTCCCCCATAAGATCTTAAAAACTTCTAGGTGGAATTTTAACATAATACTCATTTATTGCTTTTTTCCCCTGTAACTGGGACTGATATATTGGCCTCAGTTACAGGGGAAATTTGGCCTACTGTCTACTTAGCAGAGCTGACTGAGTCACTTAGGATCTGACACCTCCTGCTCCATCCCTACACTCACTGATCACATATTCACTAGGTCTGGAGGAAGAAGCATAGTCAGAGCTACTGCTTCCCAATCTATATACTGGTTTAGAGCTTTGAATACAAAAATCAAGAAGTAATACATGGCAATAAAGCATGTCTATCTTCTCTGTGGGGAGTCTGGCTGTGTCTTTCAACCTTCTTCCACTTTCACAGAAGCACAATCTTGTGCAAGCTGCTTAAACTCTATTGACATTTTAGAAGGTCAGTGCAGAGTCGAGTGCTCGGATGTTTATAGTGTATTAGCTGTCTAGAAGTAGTTAACATTGTACTCTCTTCTAATGCCAATTTTTGTCTAATGGCTAACGAGAGACATTTTTGTTTACGTATTTTTCATTGATGATTTTACCACAGACATCATGTAAGTAGACTTGTTTGTAGCCTTTGTTACCACTCTTATAAATATTTATAGCCAATCACAGGAATAAAACTTATATAATAAATTTTAGGTATAACCATTCATATCGCTACTTTTAACCCCTTCCTCCCCTGTGCTTTTGATTTTCTATTCCTTGTCTGCCAAGAGCTATACATTTTTATTTTTCTGTATACATAACTGTATGAGGTTGTACAAGTCAACTTGTAGTTTGGAAAGACACCATCCTTTTTGCAATATAATGTACTGAAACACAAAAAAAATTCAAAGTGAGGCGAAATTATGTAAAAAAGGAATCCATTCCTGACATTGTTTTTTAGGTTTACTTTTTAATTTTTTTTAAATTATTGAAACGATGTTTTGATAATTATTGTTTCCTTTTTGTGGACTTAAACTTGTCATATTTTAAAATTACCGTAACAATCTCCTATATAGCTGAGCCACAGGACCAAAATACACAATTATATGTATTAAAGATATTTATGTTAGGTGTATTAGCTAGGAAAACTTCTATAGTATGCGTTACATCCTACATTGCCTGAACTTTCCTAAGCAGTAAAAACATAAAGATATTATAGTGAATGTTAATGTCAAAAGGTCACTTTGTTGGCATCTGAAGGAGTTTATAGAGGTTTATGAACGTGTTTAGCTTGTGTGCTGGCAAATAAGCTAAACATACACACCAAACCAAGTGTGAACAAATCTACCTACTAAAGATGAGCAAATTGATTCAAATTTTAGAAAATTATTTCAACAAAGCGAAATTGAACAATTTACAATTAAATACACAAGAATCAACAAAAATGACCACTGCTATTTTACACAATACAGAAGATTGCATCAGCCAGAGAGGGCTTACATGTCCTCTGATGCTACCAGGTGGGCTTCCCAATGATGCTCACATTACATCGCATATCAATGCCTATCATAGCATGTATAAAAGCCAAACCAGGGAATGCAGTGAGGCAAGCTCAAAGCTTAGCTATAGAAGAGTATATGCACATGGCATCATTTAGACACCGATTCAGTAGCTCAGTTTTCCAAGGCAAAGCCACTTCATGTATATGCAGGCAGTCATTTTCCTTTATAGTGTGAAGTATGTTGAACCGCCAGCTTTCCAGTGAAAACCTCCCAAAGAGTGAGCATGTCACTTCTTTTAATCATTTTAGAGTCTGCGAACCATGAAGAGGATAAAAGACGTAACGTGTATTTTTAGACTACTGTGCACTATGTTCATTTTATAGGGTGCTTTTGCAGCGTTTTTACAGGTGGATTCCAGGCAAAATCCACTTGAAAAAGATCAAATGTGCACATACCTGAAATTAGGAGAAAAATCCCCCAAACTCTGAATTAGCTGAACAGATAATGTGTGTCTGACAAAACCACAGTCGAGAAATGTTACTGTTTACGCATAGCCATATGTTACATGAGGAGTTCACTTAGACATTACTTTGGTTGTGTTTGCATTAAAAAGATTGAAAATCTCAATTCTTTTATATACCAGCCTCTGATACCAAACAGTTTGGAACCGACAATGGTCCACTCGAAGATTTAGATTTGCAGATTTGGTGGATGGAAACACATTGGAAGTTCTCTCGTTTGATGATATAAAATCTAAATTTGCTATAACTAATAGAGTTCATCCAGTTCATGCAGATTAAGCACCTGGCGCCTTCTCTATATGGCTCATTGAAGGTTTCTCAACCAATGAAATTTGAGAGGCTTTGTAAGAAAGGCACGTCAACAAAAGGGTTAAGATCAAATATTTACAGGATCTTGGGTTTTCCTTGGACTACCCCCCCTTGAAACATCTGTATATGGTTAGATGGGAGTCTCTTCTCAGAAGGAGGTTGTCTCCCTAATGCTGGCAGAATATATGGGAAAAGGCGTCCAAATGCTCTATCTGCACCCTTTATAAGGAAAACCAATATAAAATGTTGATGTTTTGGTATCAAACTCCAGAGCTCCTTCATATACTGAACCGCCAGCTCCCAGATATTTGCTGGCGTTGTTGCTCAGCACCAGGTTTTCAGTACCACATTTTCTGGTCTTGCCATGGGCTGGCTGGATTTTGGGAAAAGGTGAAAACCTTAATACAAAATGTTCTATATGTGGAGGTTGAGCTGGACCCTGCTATGTACTTACTAAATGTTTCACCTAAAGAGATGGGGAAGAATTCGACCAGACTGCTGTTACATCTGTTGACGTCAGCTAGATGTTTGATTGCCCTTCATTGGAGACAGACTATTCCCCTCTTTTATCAGAAGGTTTTGGATAGAATAGCCAACATCCACAGGATGGAGCACATGACAGCCTTATTGAATGCGAGTTTGGACAGATTTGAGACTGTCAGGGCTCCCTGGGACTAATTTAGGGTCCAAAACAACAGTTAGGAGCATGATGGTTTTTGAACAGGTTTCTTCTTCCCTTCAATATGTGTAAGTCTCGTCTTATTTAGTATTGTGGTTTTATAAAAATTGTAATATGAGTATTGGGATGGAGTCATCTTAACTTGGCATCATTTAGAACTGCTGTTGGACTTTCTGTCTTTTTCTGTTCTATTGCACAATATTGTTTTGATGCCACTAGGGGAAACTTCTTCCAAGAGTTTATTCTAACTGTACTCCATTCTTTCTGACCCTGTAATTTGTAAGCCAAATTGTGATTGTTTTGTCTCATTTCTGATTGCAAAATTTTATAAAATGTAATAAAAATTACAGTTATTAAAAAAAAGATTGAAAGTGATTGGATAAAGTTCTTGGAGACCTCAGTGTTATACATGTCTACGATGAGTGGTGATCAGAAGTCTGACCATGATTAAGGCTGTACACCGAAACACATAGGTTAGTAGTTTCTATGTGGATTGTTTTTTTGTTTTTTTTACTATGGATAAATTTATTGTTTTTAAATATCCTTAATAAATGTGAAGTTTTACGGTGGACTTGGATTTTTTCTCATCAACTTGTTGGAGCTTGGACTTGGTGTGTGTCAGTGCGTACTAACGGCAACAGAATTAAAAGTGCTGTTAATTGGTGAGCTGACTGTTACTACCCCACTTCCTGATTATTACTTCAGTGTCAGGCTAATGTGCTGTTCTCACCACTGGAGAATTCACCACCGCGGCCCTGCTTTGAGCAGGGAGAGCAGTTCATATGTCGGAGACTTCTTCCATCGGTGAGAACAGCGTGGTAGCCTACAACACCAGGCTGCCGACCTACGCCCCCAGCCACTGTTAGCACTGCAGTGTTCACACACTGCTGTGCTTTGAACACTAACTGAACTCTGCTTTGTTAGTGTAAGCATCATGGGGATGTCCCTACAATACAGAAATCTGAAGAAGGCTTACGTTGACATATCAGAGTCATGTATCTAATCCAATCATGAGTGAAGCAGTCCACAGAACAGCATATCTAATCGCATCTTGTGTGATAAAGCCCACAGAGCCATATATCTAATTCCATAATGTGTAATGCAGTCTGCAGAGCCACACATCTAATCCTCATCACATACTATAGCCCACAGAGCCACATATCTAATTCCCATCATGTGTGATACAGCTCAGAGCAGCATAACTAATGCCCATCATGTGTGATACAGCCCGCAGAGCCGCATATCTAATCCTATCCTGTGTGATACAGCCTGCAGAGCAGCGTATCTAATCTTATCCTGTGTGATACAGCCCGCAGAGCAGCATATCTAATGAACATCATGTGTGATACAGGAAGCAGAGCCACGTATCAAATCCCCATCTTGTGTAAAACATTACACAAAGCCACATATCTAATCCCCATCTTGTGCAATACATCCCGCAGTGCCGTGCATTTAATGTCATCATGCATGATGGAGCTTGCAGAGCCGCATATCTAATGCCCATTATGTGTGATACAGGCAGCAGAGCCATGTATTTAATCCCCATCTTGTGTAATACATCCCGAAGAGCCACGTATCTAATCCATATCTTGTGTAATAAATCTCACAGAGCCGTGCATTTAATGTCATCATGCGTGATACAGCCCGCAGAGCCGCATATCTAATGCTCATCATGTGTGATACAGGCAGCAGAGTCACATATCTAGTTCACATTTTGTGTAATACATCCCGCAGAGCCGTGCATTTAATGTCATCATGCATGATACAGCCTGCAGAGCCGCATATCTAATGCTCATCATGTGTGATACAGGCAGCAGAGCCATGTATCTAATCCCCATTTTGTGTAATAATCCCGCAGAGCTATGCATTTAATGTCATCGTGTGTGATACAGCCCTCATAGCTGCATAGATAATCCCCATAATGTGTGATAAAGCCTGCAGAGATGTGTATCTACACTCTATGTATCCAATCCCAATGCATGATAAAATCCTTGCATCCAATCCCAGTGCGTGATACAATCCACGCATTCAATCCCAGTGCATGCTACATTCTGTGTATCCTACCAGTGCATGCTTTACTCTGCGTATCCAATCCCAGTGCATGATACACTCTGAATATCAAACCCCAGTGCATGATAGACTCTGTATCCAATCCCAGTACATTATACACTTTGCCTATCCAATCCCAGTGCATTATACACTCTGCATATCTAATCCTAGTGTGTGATATATTCTACGTATTCATTCTCAGCGTGTTATACATGCTGCAAATACATTCCCTTTAATTAGCTACCTACAGTCATGGACAAAAGTTTTGAGAATGACACAAATATTAATTTTTACAAAGTCTACTGCTTCACTTTTTCTAATGGCAATTTGCATATACTCCAGAATGTTATAAAGAGTGATCAGCTTAACAGCAATTACTTGCAAAGTCAATATTTGGCTAGAAAATGAACTTTATCCCCCAAAACACATTTCAACATCATTGCAGCCCTGCCTTAAAAGGACCAGCTAACCTCTTTTCAGTGATTTCTCCATTAACACAGGTGTGGGTGTTGATGAGGACATGGCTGGAGATCAATCTGTCATGATTAAGTAAGAATGACACCACTGGACACTTTAAAAGGAGGCTGGTGCTTGGCATCATTGTTTCTCTTCTGTTAACCATGGTTATCTCTAAAGAAACACGTGCAGTCATCATTGCCATGCACAAAAATTGCCTAACAGGGAAGAGTATCGCAGCTAGAAAGATTGCACCTCAGTCAACAATCTATCGCATCATCAAGAACTTCAAGGAGAGAGGTTCCATTGTTGCCAAAAAGGCTCCAGGGTGCCCAAGAAAGACCAGCAAGCGCCAGGACCGTCTCTTAAAAGTGTTTCAGCTGCGGGATCGGGCTACCAGCAGTGCAGAGCTTGCTCAGGAATGGCAGCAGGCACGTGTGAGTGCATCTGCATGCACTGTGAGGCGGAGACTCTAGGAGCAAGGCCTGGTCTCAAGGAGGGCAGCAAAGAAGCCACTTCTCTCCAGAAAAAACATCATGGACAGACTGATATTCTGCAAAAGGTACAGGCAGTGGACTGCTGAGGACTGGGGTAAAGTTATTTTCTCTGATGAATCCCCTTTTCGATTGTTTGGGACATCAGGAAAACGCCTCATTCAGAGAAGACAAGGTGAGCGCTACCATCAGTCTTGTCTCATGCCAACTGTTAAGCATCCTGAAACCATTCATGTGTGGGGTTGCTTCTCAGCCAAGGGAATCGGCTCTCTCACAGTCTTGCCTAAAAACACAGCCATGAATAAAGAATGGTACCAGAATGTCCTCCAAGAGCAACTTCTCCCAACCCTCCAAGAGCAGCTTGGCGATCAACAATGCCTTTTCCAGCATGATGGAGCACCTTGCCATAAAGCAAAGGTGATAACTAAATGGCTCAGGGAACAAAACATAGAGATTTTGGGTCCATGGCCTGGAAACTCCCCAGATCTTAATCCCATTGAGAACTTGTGGTCAATCATCAAGAGACGGGTGGACAAACATAAACCTAAAAATTCTGACAAAATGAAAGCATTGATTGTGCAAGAATGGACTGCTATCAGTCAGGATTTGGTCCAGAAGTTGATTGAGAGCATGCCAGGGAGAATTGCAGAGGTCCTGAAGAAGAAGGGTCAACACTGCAAATATTGACTTGCTGCATTAACTCATTCTAACTGTCAATATAAGCTTTTGTTACTCATATGTTTGCAATTATATTTCTGTCTGTGATAAAAACATCTGTCAAACACACATAAAAACCAGAGGGCAGCAGATCATGTGAAAATATAATATTTGTGTCATTCTCAAAACTTTTGGCCATGACTGTATACAGCTCTGGCAAAAATTAAGAGATCAATGCAAAATTTTCAGTTTGTCTGACACAGACGGCGACAACCGTGGCACACGCTGCAAACATGTTTTCTGCAGCGGTGCTCCAGGTGCGCCGAACGTCTGTGGAGAAAATGTAATCTACCCGAAGATTTCATCCATTACAAGTTTATGCTTAAAACATATAACTCTGCCCTTCACCTCTCCAAACAAACCTATTTCAACAACCTCATCACCTCACTATCCAATAACCCCAAACGTCTTCCTTGACATTTTTCACTCCCTACTGAACCCAAAAGTGCAGGCTCCAACCACAAATCTCCACACTGACGATCTGGCCAATTATTTCAAAGAAAAAATTTACCACATCCGACAGGAAATTATCTCCCAATCCCCTCATACCATACACTGTCCTCCCTCCCCACTGCATCTAGCTCACTCTCTGATTTTGAGCCAGTCACAGAAGAAGAAGTAATCAGGCTCCTTGCATCTTCCCGCCCTACCACTTGCATCAGTGACCCCATTCTGTCACATCTCCTCCAGTCCCTTTCCCCTGCTGTCACCTCTCACCTAACAAAAATATTCAACCTTTCGTTATCTTTCCCTCCTCATTTAAACATGCCATCATACATCCATTACTTAAAAAACCATCCCTCAACCAAAACTGTGCCGCTAACTATAGACCTGTCTCTAATCTTCCCTTCATCTCTAAACTCCTGGAATGCCTGGTCCACACCCGTCTTATCCGCTGTCTCTCAGATAACTCTCTTCTCGACCCTATTCAATCTGGTTTCCGCTCTTTACCCTCTACTGAAACTGCCCTCACTAAAGTCTCTAATGATCTACTGACTGCTAAATCTAATGGTCACTACTCCATGCTAATTCTCTGGGATCTCTCCGCAGCATTTGTGTCACAAGCGCTTCGGAGGTGACAGGCTGTCATCCTGCATCTGGCCTCAGAAGGTCTGAGCGCCTGTCCATGCAGACTGCTCCCTGAACTGTCTGCCTCTAGGACCCAGCGTCGACCTCCTCAGAGTAGTTTGGACCTATTTAGTTAGTGGCTCAGCTGTGACAAAGTGTGGGTAATAGCTTCATTTCCACTTGTGCTTGCTAGAGTGTGGACCTATTTAGAGTGCTCCAGTTTGGTGTCTGGTATCCCTCATCTGTTATCCGTATCTGGCGATTCAGCTAAGTGTTCCCCTGTTTGTCTCACCTTACCATCTTTAGGTTAGCGGAGACTGCCTAGCGTGCATCTCCCTCCCGTTCCCTATTCAGGACTTAGGCCTCAGGGAGATTCAGGGCCTGAGGTTCCTGCTTGGCGACTGGTGAGGAACCAGTATAGGGACTCGGTAGGAGTTCTAGGGAGAGATTAGATCTAGCCTAGGGGTCTCCAAATCCCTTCCCTAGTGTCTGGGCCCCCTTCCCCATTTCCCTTCATGTTACACTTGGTTTTCCCACACTGTGCGTGACATTATTACACGCCCTACCGTTTAGAGAAAAAAAAAATGACACGTGGTTCATTTGTGCATGTGTTTTGTTGGTTTTGTGTTTTTTTTTGTTTGTGTTTTTTTTTTTCTTTTCCCTTTGGAGATGGATGCAGTCACTGAGTTGGCTGAGTGACTACGCTGTCAGTCTCTGGAAGTGACTGGAGGTTCTGCAGCAGCAGCAGCTACAGGTCGCCAGTGCTGGGGCCTCTGCTGCTGGGCCGGGTCGACCTGAACCTAAGATTGCTCTCCCTGACAGATTTTCAGGAGGCAGGGACAGGTTTTTTGTTTTTAAGGAGGCTTGCAAATTGTATTTCAAACTTCGTCCCTACTCATCTGGCAGTGAGGAGCAAAAAATAAAGATTGTGATTTCTTTATTGCAGTGAGATCCACAATCCTGAGCTTTCTCCTTACCACAGGACTCTGTTTGTCTCCAGTCTGTGGAGGGATTTTTTGGGGCCCTGGCCCTCATTTATGATGACCCTGACCGAGTCTAGACTTCGCCGCCTCCAGCAGGGAAATCGGTCAGTAGAGTCATATAGCTCTGAATTCCGTAGGTGGGCAACTGACACAAAATGGAATGATGCGGCTCTTAAAAGCCAATTTTATGAGGGTCTGTCTGAGAAACTAAAAGATGTTCTGGCTATGTATGAGGCTCCAGTGTCATTGGAGGCGTCTATATCGCTTGCTATACGTGTGGATAGACGCCTTCGGCATCTGTGGGTAAGACCACTATCCCCGGGTCCCTCTGGTGGGAGTCGTGCCCCTGTGTCTGGGGATCAGCTTGGTGGTGAACCTGTGTTGGGGAAGGAGATAGAACCTATGCAGTTAGGAGGGGCCGCCACCTCGTACTTCTCTGCTGAGAGTCGCAAGAAAAAAGGTGTTTGTTTTTTCTGCGGAAAAAAGGGTCATTTTATTGGAGCCTGCCCTTTGGTACCAAGGCGAAAGGGTACTCGATTAACCCTTGTTTGCCTGGACTTAGATAAACAGGTCGTACATTTTTCTTTTGCTTGCAGTTCCCGATTTGTCCTGTCAACAGAGGTGGTGCTAGAGAGCAAAATCGAGAAAATTTCTGTGTTTGTTGACAGTGGAGCTTGAGTCAGCATGGTAGAAGCCGAGTTTGTGAGAACTCATAGTCTTGCTTGCTGTACATTAGCTAAGCCTATTCCCATTTTCGCCATTGATTCAGCTCCACTTGCACAGAAGGCTCTCACACAAATTGTACATAATATAAAACTGAGGGTGGGGCCAACTCAATCTGAAATAATTCCATGCTATGTTTTAGAAGGGCTTCCCACTCCAATTGTGTTGGGTCTTCCCTGGCTGGTCAGACATAATCCGGTGGTGGGTTGGCAAGCCAGGGAAATCATTGAATGGGGAGATTACTGTCAGGAGAACTGTCTGAATGTTTCCCTTTCTGCAGTCTCTGCTGAAGTATTGCTGGGATTTCTGAAAGGCTTTGAGGATGTCTTTTCTGAGAGGGGGTGTCAGGAGCTACCCCCGCATGGTGCATACGATTGTCCCATTAACCTGATCCCTGGAGCTAAACTGCCCAAGTCCAGACTGTATAATCTTTCTGGCCCAGAGAGACAGGCTATGAAAGAGTTCATTGCCGAAAGTCTGGAGAAGGGACACATCAGACCCGCATCTTCGCTCGTTGCGGCGGGGTTCTTCTTTGTGAAGAAGAAAGATGGCGGCTTACGTCCCTGTGTAGATTTCCAGGAATTAAATCAAATCACCATCCGAGACCCATACCCTCTGCCTCTGATTCCAGATTTCTTCACTCAGATGGTGGGAGCTAAAGTGTTCTCCAAGTTGGACTTAAGGGGGGCTTACAATCTGGTTAGGATCAGAGAGGGGGACGAATGGAAAACTGCCTTTAACACCCCTGAGGGGCATTTTGAGAGCCTGGTCATGCCATTCGATCTCACTACTGCCCCTGCAGTTTTCCAGCACTTCATCAATGACATATTTCATCACTTGGTGGGCAGGTTTGTGGTCGTCTATTTAGATGACATTTTGATTTATTCGCCTGATTTTGAGACACATCAGGGGCATGTTAAACAGGTTTTACAGATCTTAAGAGATAACAAACTGTACGCCAAACTGGAGAAATTTGTTTTTGCCATACAAGAGGTACAGTTTTTGGGATATTTGGTGTCATGTTCAGGTTTTCGGATGGATCCGGAGAAGGTCCGTGCTGTCCTGTATTGGGACCATCCTGAGAACCTGAAGGCCTTGTAGCGTTTTCTGGGCTTTAGGAATTTTTACCGAAAATTCATTCGGAATTACTCTGCAATTGTTAAACCCCTTACTGACATGACAAGGAAGGGGTCGGATTTTTCTAATTGGTCAGAGGCCTCTCTGAATGCTTTTTCCTCCCTAAAAAAACTGCTTTGCCAAGGCACCCATACTCAGTCAACCCAATGCTTCTCAGCGATTTATTGTAGAGGTTGATGCATTGGAGGTGGGGGTGGGAGCTGTGTTGTCTCAAGGTCCGTCCCTTGGTAAATGGCACCCATGTGCATTCTTTTCGAAAAAATTGTCCTCAGCGGAGACGAACTATGACGTGGGCAACAGGGAGCTGTTGGCAATTAAATTGGCTTTGGAAGAATGGCGACATTAGCTGGAGGGGGCTGTCCATCCTATTACAGTTATCACTGATCACAAAAATCTGGCATATCTACAGTCGGCCAAGCGTCTGAACCCGAGACAAGCTAGGTGGTCGTTGTTTTTTACGAGGTTCAATTTCGTGGTCACCTTTCGCCCCGGGGTCAAGAATGTCAAGGCGAATGCCCTGTCTAGGAGCTTCCCGGGTGGGGGAGACCAAGAGAGTACAGTCCCGATATTGCAGGAGGGGGTAGTTGTTTCGGCACTGCATCCTGAATTGGAGGCTGTGGTGTTGGAGGCACATGGGGACGCCCCTGCCTCTTGTCCTTCAGGGAAGCTATTTGTACCCCCCAATCTGCACCGCAAGGTTATTGACGAACACCACAACTCTGTGCTAGCAGGGCATCCAGGGGGTAAAGCAACTGCAGACCTTCTCTCTCGTCATTTTGGTGGCCAGGGTTGCAACGGGATGTGGTGGAACATGTGTCCGCATGCAGTGCTTGCCCTCGCTGTAAGGTATCGTGTACTCACCCGTCTGGTGCTCTCCTCACATTACCCATTCCCTCCAGGCCTTGAACACATCAATCCATGGATTTCATCTCAGACCTACCAGTATCTGCGGGCAAAATGGTGGTGTTGTTGGTCGTGGATAGATTCAGCAAAATTGTCCGTTTCGTCGCATTACCAGCTCTTGCTAACGCCAAGACTCTGGCCCAGGTTTTCATTAGTGAGATCTTAAAACTTCATGGGGTTCCTTCCGATGTGGTGTCTGATCGGGGAACCCAATTTGTTTCCAAGTTCTGGAGGGCATTCTGTTCTCGACTGGGGGTACAGCTGTCCTTCTCTTCGGCCTTTCATCCCCAGTCGAACGGGCAGACAGAGCGTGTCAACCAGAATTTGGAGACATACCTCAGGTGTTTCATCTCTGAAAACCAAGAGGATTGGTCATCTTACTTACCATTAGCGGAATTTGCTATTAATAATCACCGTCAAGAGTCCACTGGCAGGTCACCGTTTTTCGGTGCGTATGGTTGTCACCCACAGTTTGGTACCTTTAATGGGGAGGGGCTTCAGGAGTTCCGGAGGAGGAGCGTTTTGCGTCGTCGCTCTCTTCTGTGTGGCAGGGCGTCCTGAAGAATTTGAGAATCATGGGAGACAGGTGCAAACGTATGGCTGACAGGAGACGTGTGCCAGGTCCGGACCTGAATGTTAATGACTTTGTGTGGTTTTCCACTAGGAATATTAAGTTGAAGGTTCCTTCTTGGAAGTTGGGACCTAGGTTTATTGGTCCTTACAGAATATCTGCTGTCATAAACCCAGCGGCGTTTCGTCTGGAGCTTCCTCAAGCTCTCAAAATCCACAATGTTTTTCATAAATCTCTTCTTAAGAAATGTGTGAACCCCATTGAGCCCTCATCCCCCCCAATTTTGGTAGATGGCAATTTGGAGTTTGAGATTTTGAGGATTGTTGATTCTTGTCTCCTTCGCCGTTCCTTGAAGTACTTTGTGCACTGGAGGGGTTATGGTCCAGAGGAGAGGACGTGGGTGTCAGCATCAGAGGTGAATGCCCCAAGTTTGGTTAGTGCATTCCATACCTCACATCCTGAGAAACCGGGTCCTGAGTGTCCGGAGGCCACTCGTAGGAGGGGAGGTACTGTCACGAGCGCTTCAGAGGTGACAGGCTGTCATCCTGCATCTGGCCTCAGAAGGTCTGAGCGCCTGTCCATACAGACTGCTCAGTGAACCACTTGCCTCTAGGACCCAGCGTCGACCTCCTCAGAGTAGTTTGGACATATTTAGTTTGTGGCTCAGCCGTGACACAGTGTGAATAATAGCTTCATTTCCACTTGTGCTTGCTAGAGTGTGGACCTATTCAGAATGCTCCAGTTTGATGTCTGGAATCCCTCATCTGTTATCCGTATCTGGCGATTCAGCTAAGTGTTCCCCTGTTTTTCTCACCTTACCGTCTTTAGGTTAGCGGAGACTGCCTAGCGCGCATCTCCCTCCCGTTCCCTATTCAGGACTTAGGCCTCAGGAAGATTCAGGGCCTGAGGTTCCTGCTCGGCGACTGGTGAGGAACCAGTATAGGGACTCGGTAGGAGTTCTAGGGAGAGAGTAGATCTAGCCTAGGGGTCTCCAAATCCCTTCCCTAGTGTCTGGGCCCCCTTCCCCATTTCCCTTCATGTTACACTTGGTTTTCCCACACTGTGCGTGACATTTCGACTCTGTGGACCATCAGCTCCTCCTCACTATGCTACACTCCATCGGCCTCAAGGACACAGTTCTCTCCTGGTTCTCATCCTATCTCTCTGACCGTTCCTTCACTTTATCTTTTGCTGGTTCCTCCTCCTCTCATCTTCCCCTTACTGTTGGGGTTCCTCAAGGATCAGTCCTAGGCCCCCTCCTCTTCTCTTTGTACACTGTGCCTATTGGACAAGCAATCAGTAGATTTGGTTTCCAGTACCATCTCTATGCTGATGACACCAAATTATATACTTCTTCTCCTGATATCACGCCTGCCTTTTTAGAAAACACCAGTGATTGTCTTACCGCTGTCTCTAACATCATGTCCTCTCTCTATCTGAAACTGAACCTGTCAAAAACGGAGCTCCGTGTTTCCTCCATCTACTAACCTACCTTTGCCCGACATTGCCATCTAAGATTTGGTTCAGGTGATCACCTAATCAGAAGCACATTAAGTAGAATGAGGTGTACTCTGGTTGGACTTCAACTGACACTGGAATGGAATGGCTGTCAGACATGTAGAGAAGCTGATTTTTATAAAACTGTGCAGTGGTCTCTTAATTTTTGAAAGAGCTGTATATCTTGTGGACACTGTTTTTGTGCATGAAACAAAGACTTCTTTGGATTATTCAGAAGAAAAAAAAAGTCAAGTGCACAACTGGAATCAAGTTTCATATCTCAGAGTCAACTATATTTTTATGTAGACATATTTTTTGCTTCCACGCATAAATGTATAAAATAAAGACTCAGACAATTCATGGACAGTTTAAATAGTGTGAAGTTTATTATATATAATAAGTGATGGATACCTCCTATCACTCACAAAGAGCATAAGACTACACTCAGGACAGGAAAAAACCCCAGTGGAGGAAACCTGCAGGGATACCATGGCTGCTGTGCTGCCCTTCCTCCGGGCAGACTAAGGGAGGTTACCACTATAAAATATATATACACTGAATAGAATGCATGTATGTGTATATAATAGTATAGTATTTAATGTGTATGTTGTCTGTGTACAGTACAGCATGCATTTTCTGTGTTTGACTATTAAGAGTACTTCTCTTCTTACTCAAGTTCTTCATCCATCATGCAGTGTAGATGTTCTTTGAGGTCCAGCAGCTACGTTCCCCTCCTGAAAATGTTCTTCTCCTGGTAGGTCCAGCAGCTATGTTCACTGTCCAGCAGTTATGGAGTTATGATCCCCATCCTTGCAGCAGTACATCTAAATGTTATAAAATAAATCAATAGAATCAAATATTATAAGCATATTGATGGTACTAAGTCCTACTATATGAATTTCTCATTACTAAGAGTATGACAGTGCATTTTATTTTACAAAGCACATTGATAGATATTTCACCATGTTTCACATTCTAAGAGGAATATGCTACATTCATCCAGATTAAATTATCACTTAGGAAGAAATTTGTTTTACATTTGAACTATACATTTACAGTGGTGGAAAATTGCTTGCCCTCTTCCTGATTCCTACTCTGTTCTTCACACTTAAATGTTTCAGATCATCTAAAAAATTTTAATATTAGACAAAGATAACACAAGTAAACACAAAATGCAGTTTTATAATGCAGGTCTTTATTATTAAGGGTAAAAGAAATCCAGGAGTGGCCGGTTGACTAAAATTACTCCAAGAGCGCAGCGACAATTCATCCAAGTGGTCACAAAAGATGCCACAACAACATCCAAAGAACTGGAAGTCTCACTTGCCTCAGTTAATGTCAGTGTTCATGACTCCACCATGAAAAAGAGATGGGACAAAAATGGCCTGCATGGCAGAGTTCCAAGACGAAAACCACTGCTGAGCAATAAGAACATAAAGGCTAGTCTCAGTTTTGCCAGAAAACATCTTGATGATCCCCAAGACTTTTGGGAGAATACTCTGTGGACTAACAAGACAAAAGTTGAACTTTTTGGAAGGTGTATGTCCCATTACATCTGGCATAGAAGTAACACAGCATTTCAGAAAAGGAACATCATATCAACAGTAAAATACGGTGGTGGTAGTGTGATGGTCTGGGGCTGTTTTGCTGCTTCAGGACCTGGAAGACTTGCTGTGGTAAATGGAACTATGATATCTGCTGTCTACCAAAAAATTCTGAATGTTCAGCCATCTGTTCATGACCTCAAGCTGAAGCTAACTTGAGTTATGCAGCAGGACAATGATATAAAACACACCAACAAGTCCACCTCCCAATGGCTTAAGAAAAAAAAATTAAGACTTTGGAGTGGCCTAGTCAAAGTCCTGGTCTTAATCCGATTGATATGCTGTGGCATTGCTTTAAAAATGTGGTTCATGCTCAGAAACCCTCCAATGTGGCTGAATTACAACAATTCTGTAAAGATGAGAGCGCCAAAATTCCTCCAGAGCATTGTAAAAGACTCATTGTCAGTTATCGCAAATGCTTCATGCAATTGTTGCTGCTAAGGGTGGCCCAACCAGTTGTTAAATTTAGGGAGCAATCACTTTTTCACACAGGGCCCTGTAGGTTTGGATTTGTTATAATAATAACATTAAAGACCTTCAATAAATACTTGGCTGGATGAGAGCCACGTCTGGGCTGTTAATTTACAGGGCTATAGTCTGTTTAGAAATGACC
>VIAB01015639.1:49078-60791 GCA_009801035.1 Oophaga pumilio | reverse complement strand
GCCTCTGCTCAGAAACCATCTCTAGCACATTCACAACAGGAGGCCATGTCTCAATGGTTTAAAATTCAATGATAGAAGAACTTCAGCGGCCTGTAAGTCTGAGTTTATAAGCCTTAATGTTTTTAATTTAGTATTAATGTCTGACCAAAAATCTTTAAGTATTGGGCATTCCCAAAAAATATGTGTATGATGACCTACTTGCTTATGACTTATCCAACAAGCCTTAGTATCAGTTACGCCCATCTGATGCAGCTTGGCCGGGGTCATATGCCACCTGGTTAAAATTTTATATGAATTTTCTTGGAGTAGGATACATCTAGAGAAACCTTGTGCAGTAAGTAAAATTTTGGCAATCTGCTCTTCCGAAAAACTGATGTTAAGCTCTGATTCCAAGGAATATATAAAAGTTTGTTTAAATTTAGGGGAAGGGGCGTTAAGTCTAGAGTATATATGGGAGATAAGTTTTGATCTCAAAGGTAGTAACCTAGATAGGACATCCAGCCAGGATCAACTAGACCTAGTTGGGAATTGTGGCTTAAATTGGCCAAGAATGCGCTTGACATGTTGTGATTGGAGAAAATTTTTAGGTTTAGCTAGAAAAATATTTAGAATTGAGAGTCCTCAGTGGTTGATACCTTTTAATAACTTACTGAAAAGATGGTAACAAATTGCAAGCTTTCGAGACTACTCAGGTCTCTTCATCAGGCAAAGTGCCTGATATTTTTCTATCTACTGGCTAACACAGTACAAAGATATACATCTTTTAGGTTTAGCTAGGGCATTACTTGGCCAGTCATCATTCTCGAAGACCTTTTTGTCATAAAAGCTATTCAAAGGTTCCTTAGGTAACGGTGACCAAAGGTTATAGGGATCAGTAAATTTAGGGTCTATAAGGTACGGGATAGAACTAATAGGCATCATTGCAGACGGGAGCGTAAGATTGTTAATCAGCAATCGCCTAATCCGAAGAGAGGTCGAAAGAACCCCATCTAATCTAAGAGTGTCTGGAGGTATAGCTCGGGACCATAAGTATGGTATCCCCTGGGCCCCTAATAAGATCAAATTAATATCTTCCCCGAACTCCCTTATCATAATTGAAAACCATCCTCAACCATCTGCTTCGATGAATAGCTTTGTAATAGATATAGGGATCAGGTACTCCAAGACCTCCCGAAGAATTCTGGTGTGAGAAAAAAGTAAGGGGCAGTCTAGCTTTTTTCTGCTTCCATATGAATTTAGGCAATAAGTGTTTTAAATTTTTAAAATGGAGATTCTGATTTGGCTTTTATCCTAAGTCATATTACAAGACTCGTTAAAGGGTTGATTGTGACTTGTAGGATCGCTACTTCCAATAGGTGGCGCTATAGAGTACAAGTCCTCTTTGTTTGAAGAGGCAATTTGCATATTAAAATTTCCCAGAGGAGCATTGCACGGCGAATAAGCCTCCTTACCTCGACACGCCAGAGCTGGTATGTCACTCTCCACAAGGAGTAACCTTACCCCCCAGACCCCAGTCCAGAGCCTCTCATCTAGCCAAATCAGATCTCTCCTACTTTGCACTGACGAGGACCAACAGTCCGAAACACCGTGTCTGCAAATGGAGATTCTGATTTGGCTTTTATCCTAAGTCATATTACAAGACTCGTTAAAGGGTTGATTGTGACTTGTAGGATTGCTACTTCCAATAGGTGGCGCTATAGAGTACAAGTTCTCTTTGTTTGAAGAGGCAATTTGCATAAAAAAGGTTAGGGATACATTTATGGGAATCATGCTCATTGTATATAGGATCACTGGCATTATGTATGCTTTAAATACGTTGATACGTCCCATCCAAGAGAGCGTAGGCAAATCATATGATTTCATTAAATTTTCTACCTTTTTCAGTAATGGGATATAATTAGCTTGATATAAATCTATGGGATCTTTAGTGATTTGTACTGTACACCCAAGTATTTTAAAGCTTTAAAGGGTAGTTAAATGTGAGTGTGGCAGCGTTATATTGAGTGCTTCTGATTTTGTAGTATTAATCTTAAAGTTAGATAAGAGACCAAATTGATTCAGTATATTAAAAATATTTGGAAAAGCTAAAAGGAGGGTCGTCGTAATAAAGAGCAAGTCATCTGCAAAAGCTAGCGTTTTTAAGTCTACCTCTCCAATCTTCAATCCCTTAATGGATTCCTCCTGTCTGACCCTCTGGATTAGTGTCTCTATGGTCAGGATAAATAAGGAAGGAGACAACGGGCACCCTTGCCTTGTACCATTATTAATTTTAAGGCTATGAGATAGGGTGCCATTGACCCTTATCTTGGCAGTGGGTTGTGAATACAGGGAGAAAACAGCAGAGACAAACCATGGGGGGAATCCAAATTTAACTAATACCTTTTCAATGTATCTCCAATTGACTCTATTAAAGGCCTTCTCGGCATCAGTGGATAAGAGGGCCAACGGGATGCCTCGAGTTTTAGCATACATTATGGATTGAATAATTTTGCTGAGTTGTCTCTCTATCCTCTCTGCCCCTCACAAACCCGGCCTGGCCTGGGTGAATTATTTTTGGCAAAATATTGCTCACTCTTTGAGCTAAAATCTTTGCCCACAACTTTGTGTCTGTATTGAGCAGCGAAATAGGTCTATAGCTGGCACAGAGATTAGGATCTTTCCCCTCCTTCGGGAGAACCGTAATAAAGGCCTTTAAAGACTGCTCAGGCAAAGGGTAGCCATCTAAGTAAGAATTAAAAAGTGTCACTAACTGCGGGAGCAGGGTCTTGATAAATTTTTTGTAATATGAAATAGGGAGTCCATCTGGGCCCGGGGCTTTCCCATTTGGAATGGTCGATAATGTGTCTGGTATCTCCTGAGCAGTTGAGCAGTAACGGGTGCAGTCAGCATAGAGTGATCTTCTAAAGGGAGTTTGGGGAAATTTAGAGGGTCAAGGAACCTGTCCATTTTTTCTAAAGCTAATGTTGAATCTAGACTGTCCAATGGCGTTTCAAGATTATACAAATTTTCATAAAAGCTTTTAAACTCCTTCGTAATATCGGCTGAGTCAGAGATCGTAGAGCCATCAAAGGCTTTAATTTGCTGTATAAAAGTTTTATCCTTACGCTTCTTCAGTAATGAAGTCATAAATTTACCGCCTTTATTGCCATGGAGATAAAATTTCTGATTACTTCTCATATATATCTTGGCCGAATGGACATTCAAGTGATCCTTTAGTGATTGTCTAAGCTTAATTAGCTCCTCCTGTATGTCAGTTGCCAAAGATCTTTTTATGTAATGTTTCAAAGGAATTAATTTGATGTAAAATGGACATAACCTCTCTCGACCTTTCTTTTTTTAAATGTGAGGCCAGTGCTATAAATTCTCCCCTTATAACAGCCTTATGTGCCTCCCAGATCATAGGTACCGGGGGACCTGATTGAGAGTTCTCTTGAAAAAAGAACTCGAGGGATTTGGATAGCATGGTGATATGGGAGGTAGAATTTAGCAATGTTTTGTTTAATGTCCATGTGCGAAGAGGTAAGGGCAGGGAGGTAACATTAATTTTCAGAAAAATCGGAACATGATCTGAGAGGGAAATAACATCTATAGTTGCACATTTAACCAGTTGAAGGTGTGGTGCTTGTATCAGGAGGTAATCAATCCTGTGATAGCTATTATGGGGAGGGGAAAAAAAGTATAGTCCTTAGTCGAGGGAAATAAAGTTCTCCATGGATCTATTAAATTAAGCGATTGTAAACTAAGGTGTAATTTTCTGAAAGTTTTTTGGGATATAGAGGATTTACTAGATGAAGTATCCATCATAGGATTAAGCAAGACATTAAAATCCCCTCCCCCAACAAGGAGCCCCTCAGTGAATAGGCTGAGAGTGTGTAGGACTTTAATAAGTCAATTAGTTTGGTTATTACTGAGAGCATATAAGTTACATAATGTGATTTTAGTGTTGGCCAGTAGGCCCTTTACCATAATATATCTTCCGTCTGGGTCAGATAATGTGTCTATCAAAGAGAAAGGTAGATTTTTCCTGAGAGCAATACTCACTCCCCTAGACGCTGAGGTGCCCGTGCCATAATACCAGGTTGGAAAACACGACCTGGATGCATCAGGTACACAACATTTCTTGAAATGTTGGTCCTGTAGAAATGCTATACTAGTGTTCTTTGAGTGTAGCAACTTCATTATCTGGCTACGTTTATTTGGGGAACATAGGCCTCTTACATTATGTGAGGCCACTACTATAGTGTCTGTCATGTCATTAGTATCCATACCATAAGAGCAGTGTACCTCAAAAATTCACTACATGTGTGTCTATCCATTAACACAGTTGAATCGGCGGGGATAACTAGGTAACAGATATTTAAAAAGCATCTTGTCTGCAGCAGAGGTGGGGGGTTGTATTATCCTCCGAAAGCAGACGAGACAGTCTGTTGCGCATGCACAAATGGGGACCTTGAAATAGTCAACACATAAGCGAATACAGAACAAACTTCTTAATCAGAGGTGGGAAACTTTCACCAAAAAAAAAAAACTTATGATGTGCCAGTTACCACCATTAGGTATTAAACAGAAAAACATAACTTTCAAAGAATGAGACCATGAAATAACTGACCCATTTTAGGCCACGAAAAAGAAGAAAAATATACAAGAAAAAAAATAATGACTCAAGGAGGTTGCTTCTTCTTTGTTCCAAGCTTTCCTTGCTTGGGGAAGAGTGTCTCTTCACCGGTGTCCACTCCTCTGGACCAATCAGTGGAGGAAGCAGTGCCCATGGTGCATGCTATTCCATATCAAGGGGCAACCAGGAAGGGACCTCTATGGAGGAGATGGAGAAGGTGTCCCATACTTTTGGAAGGTCCTCCGGACCCCGAACAATGACCTATTTTCCTCTGCCGTGTATCGCAAGTCCAAATGGGAACAGCCATTTATACAGGATCTTGTTGGAATGAAGCGTATCAAGGAGAGGTTTCAATATTCAACGTTTTGCGAGTGTCGATGGTGCCAAATCCTGGTGCAGTTGGATGGGTATTTCCTCGTTGGTGATATTTTTGCAATCACTGGCAGCAGAGAGAATAGTTGAGGTATCCAGATACGGTAGTTTAATAAACCGCAAATCACATCCCTTGGGGGGGTCAGAAGGCTTTGGCTTAGGTCTTAGTGATCTTTGGATCCTTTCCATAACCATCTGATCACATCTCTCTTTTGGTAATAACAGTGCGAAAATCTCTTTGGCCACTTTTTCAAGTATATCTGAAGACACACTCTCAAGAATACCTTTGATTCTGATCACAAGTAGAGGGAACACCGAAAGTCAGGCAGTAATTGTAACTATAGACATTGCAATCAGGGTCTTACTCATTGACTCCACACAGGGTCTGGTGCTGGCAGCCCCAACACTTGTTTCGCATGGGCTTCCTCAGGGGGCCCGATTTTCTTGCATGAGAGAACATACCCCAGTGTAAGCAAATCTTTATTCTGTATATACACTGCACAGTACCACTTCTCCTGCCCTGTATGCTGGGTGTAATCATCAGTATCTGTATTATTTTGCATATATACATAATGCACCGTACCACTTCTTAATAATTCCATCACCTGTGCAATACTAAGGAAATTCTGACAACATTATGTGTTGGGGACCATGAGGACTAGAGTTTGGGAAACACTTCTTTAAAATCTAGTCAGTGAATTACTCATGGATATTCCAATCCAAAATCCACATAAATCTACTACAAATACTTTGAATAGGCTTTCCTATTCTATTAAATGGAAAAATACACGTAAAGTGCATGTCATTGTGTTTTTCCACAGGGTTTATTTATTTTCTAAGTGGAAAAATAAGCAATATGTAATTTCTTGAAGCATTTCTTTTTGAAAAATAGCACTAGGTGTTTTTGTTTACCATAGAGTACTTGAAAGGGGCTGTTGGTGCCTTATGCTGTGCAGTGGGGACTCTGAAAGCATCATACTGTATATGGGAGGAGTTGTTGGTGCATCATACTATATTTGGGGTCACTGTGTGGGGGAACAGTGAAGACATCATATTGTGTGTGGGGCAATGAAGGAGTATGATTACTATGTTGAGTGGCATTATGCTGTCTTGGGGTCACTTTGAAGACATCATTCAGTTTTAGGAGCACTATGGCAATATTTTAATGTGATGAGTGGCATTGTAGGGATGCCGCTTTGGGGGCACTGTGAGGTCATCATACTATGTGTATTGGAGGTATTGTGGGGGAAATCACTGTGGAAATTATACTGTGTGTGTAGGGCAATTATGTGGGAATTATACTCTATGGCGTACACTAGAACATGAACGGGCTTCAATAGGAGCATGATCACTATAGAAGTGTCACAATATATGTCCATCTCACCATTTTCAAAAGTTGAGAGGTATACCTTCTGTTAGTGAGCTTATGTGTCATGACCCCATCTTCTCCGCTTAACCCCTTTTAATTCATATGTCCCATCCCTTACTTTGATGCGGGTTCCAGCTCGGAGCTCGCTTCTTTCCCCACATATATTTAATCAGCTGTCATGTGCCCTTAACAGCCACAGATGGATCAGACCAGGGATTTAACACTTGCCAGTTGGAAGGGCGTCATAAATCTCTCCCATCGGTGCCCCTTTCATATGGTTGGGGATCGCCAGTGGGTTGTCATTACAGCCGGAGGTCTACAGAAGACCCTCCTGCCTGTCATTATGACTCTTCTGTGAACACCAGCTTGTGCTCGGCGTTCATAGGACATTATAATCTCTGCTATGTATAGCACAGGTGATCAGAAGATTGTAGCTTCAAGTCTCCTAAGGGGACTATTAGATAAAGTAAAAAAATCAATCTTTTTAAAAATATGGAAAAAAATAATAAAAAGCACAAGTTCATATCACCCCCCTTTTGACCCATTGAAAATAAAAAAAATACACATACAGTACCATAATACCAATAGTAAAATATGATGGTGGTAGTGTGATGATCTGGGGCTGTTCTTCAGGACCTGGAACACTTACAGTGATAAATGGAACCATGAATTCTGCGATCTGCCAAAAAATCAAGAAGAAAAATGTCCGGCCATATGTTTGTGACCTCAAGCTGAAGCAGACTTGGGTTATGCAGCAGGAGAATGATCCAAAACACACCAGCAGGTCCACCTCTAAATTGTTTAAGAAAAACAAAACTAATACTTTGGAGTGGTCTAGTCAAAGTCCTCACCGTAATTCGATTGAGATGCTGTGGCATGACCTTAAAAAGGCGGTTTATGCTCGGAAACCCTCCAATGTGGTTGGATTACACCAATTCTGCAAAGATGAGTGGGCCAAAATTCCTCCAGAGTGCTGTAAAAGACTCATTGATAGTTAACGCAAACGCTTGATTGCAGCTGTTGCTGCTAAGGGTGGACCAACCAGTTACTAGGTTTAGGCGGCAATCACTTTTTCACACAGGGCCCTGTAGGTTTTGATATCTTTTCCCTTAATAATTAAGACCTTCATTTAAAAACTGCATTTTTTATTTACTTATGTTATATTTGTCTAATATTTAAATTTGTTTGGTGATCTGAAACATTTAAGTGTGACAAACATGCAAAAATAAGGAAATCAGGAAGGGGGCAAACACTTTTTCACACTACTGTATTTGATATTGCTGCATTCAGAAATGTCCAATCTATCAAAATATAAAATAAATTGATCGGTGTAGCAAGAAAAAAAAATCTTGATTCCAGAATTACTTTTTTCCCTTCTCCAATGATAGCACCACCTGAGAGAGGATCCAGGACAGGAAACACACTTAAATAAAAGTGCGACACCTTTCCTCCACATCAATTCGGCTTCCTATCATTGAAGGGAGACTTCAAGAAGAAGGTGAGGATGAAAGAATGTCCCAGGTCTGACCCTATGGCTGGAAGAGTGGCTTACCTGGCCATGGCACTGGTGAGTTGGGTCTGGAAGTCCCACTACAGAGCTTTAGATGGCCAATGTGGTAGGTGAGTATGGGCAGCAAAGGGTCTGACATGATCTGCTGCTGACACGCTGCTTGGGTCTGCGTGCACGCACGGCTATCCATACTATGGTAGGCCCTGCACTGATTATTGACTGGGCATGGGTTCTCCCAGAGTTTAGTATCTACCCTTTTGAAAAGCAGAAAGCCTGTATCCACTAAAATATACTGTAGAACATGGAAAAAAATTCTATCTAGTTCAGAGGAGAAACTAGGTGGAAAAGGCCCAATAAAATCTTTAATAGAATTTCTCCAGAAAGGGTTAGAACTGGCGTTGTCCACAAACACCCTTAATGTTCAGGTTTCGGCCTTGGGGCTGCTGTACAATTGTAATATGGCAGCCAATAGTTGAATTGGTTTATTAAATCCTGTCCTGTCATAGATCTAGACTGATTCCTAGCCAAAGATTCCTCCTTGGGATTTGAATCTAGTTCTAGAAACCCTGAAGAAAAGCCCTTTTGGACCTTTACAGGAAGCCTTCATCAAGAATCTTACCCTTATGGCCATAATCATCATAGAATTGACATCAACTCGTAGGGTCAGTAATATTCATGCCTTGTTGGTAAATCCCCCATTCACTCAGGTGTTGAAAGTGTGGTTTTGAGACCTGACCCGGTTTACCTTCCAAAGGTGGCTAAAAGATTCCATAGAACTCAGGAAATTGTTCTTCCCTCTTTTTGTAGTACACCAAAAAACACCAAAGAAGAACAGTTTCATACATTAGACATAAGAAGAGCCCTAATTAAATATATAGAAACAACTAAAGGGTGGAGGAAGACCCAATTGTTTGTGTCTCTTAAAGGGGCTAGGAAGGGGCTTAACGTTTCAAAGAATACGTTAGCAGTTTGATTAGGGAGGCCATCAGTGTAGCCTATTTGGCCAGTAGTGTGTCAATACCAGAAAGCGTAAAAGCTCATTCCACTCGAGTGATTGTGACTTCTTGGGCAGAGAAGGTGGAGGTACCCATTGAGCAGGTATGTAAGGCAGCAATTTGGACTTCTCCTTCATCCTTCGATAAACACTACAGGCTGGACTTATCCTTCACAACTGATCTATGTTTTGGTAGAAGAGTTCTATAAGTGGCGGTCCCTCCCTAAGGTGGATTGTTATTCTATATAAATTGTCACGGACGTGGTTTATGGAACCACTGTGCCACAGACCATGGAGAGCCTGGAGGGGCCTGACTAAATGATCACCTGACTGTTCACTAGAGCCTCTGACGGTGAGGCTAGACTTGGCTCCCAATGAACGCCAGGTGCCACTCCAGGACTGTCCAATGGATGCGCAGCAACTGGACCCAAAAGGACAGATTGCATGGAGCAGCAGGCAGGGCTTGCATCAGAGTGCAGCTGACCAAGTTCGTATCCAAGTGCAGCAGACAGAGTTTGTGTCAGAGTGCAGCAGACAGGTTCTGCATCAGAGTGCAGCAGGCAGGATTTGCATCAGAGTGCAGCAGACAGGAATTACATGAGAGTGCAGCAAGAAGGATTTGCATCTGAGTGTAGCTGGCAAGAATTACATTAGAGTGTGGAAAGCAGGATTTGCATCTCAGTGCAGCAAGGAATGGTATACAAACTTACAGAACTTAGACTGCTAAACAGTAAGGTTGCTCAGGCACCTCCCCAGTGGGGAGGAAGCAATATATACATAATGTCCCACAGCTATTGGCTGGGGAGGAAATAGCAAGTGCACACGCTGGCCTTTAAGAGGGTGGGAGTTCATGCACGCATGCCCTAAGGACCGGCTGGAAGCATGCAGAGCATGGGGAAGGGAAGAACTGACCCAAGCACGGGTGATTGAAGAGACACGCCAGAGACCCTGTCTGTCAGAGCAGGACTCCGGCGTGGTGCTATCATAACTCTCTCAGATGGTGCTGTCAAGGGTGACAGGAAAAATCTAAGTTACTTACTGGTAATGGGATTTTACAGAGCCTATGACAGCACTCTTATATTGCCCCCCTATCACTGGTTGTGTTAGGCATCGCGATTTTTCCGCTGCACGGGATAGATCCCAAGCCTTGTCACGTGCTGTGGTCTCCCATTCGGGCCCGGCCGCTGGGTCTGCTGCTTGACACGGACGTCATTCCCAGAAACTTGCTCAGGCTCCTGTTATACGTGTGGTTACTGCTGGCTTTCCAGCTAAAGTCTATGATAACCAGTGGTATACTAAAGCAGCCCTACTCACTGGAGTATATGTCCAGAAGTCACCTTACTAAGCATGTCCATTATGTGGCACCTTCTTATTGGTCCTCAGACTGCTCTGGTTATGTGGCAGCTCCTGATTGGCTCACGGGCGACGCCCCCTCAGGCTGGGCGTGAGTGCTTGGGTTGGAGCCAGTGCATAAAGGGCTTTCAGCAAAGCAAGCGGGGGGCTAGCATCACTTGTGTTTGGTGTGTGGGTGGGTACTCTGCCGCTCTGCTGGCTTGTATGTGTGCCTAGTTTTCCTTAATCAGGTTTTTGCTTTTGCTTGATCTAGCGCCTGTCTCGGCCACGTGTTCGGTTAGCACGAGCTGTTTACAGGGCATAGTCAACCCACGGGCTTAAATCCTATTGTTTTTACTGGTATTGCACACTCCTTTTTCCGTACCGCTCGGTGGTTAGCTGAGCATGGTACTTTTATTTTCTATGCCACTCGGTGGTTAGCTGAGTTAGGTATTTATATTTTCTGTGCCACTTGGTGGTTAGCTGAGCTGGTACTCCTATTCCTGTGCAATCCTGAATATTATTTGGTGTTGGGTTTTTGCGTTCCATTCACACTGTGTGTAGTTAACTCGGTGTGTTTAGGAAGTAGTTATTTATCCATCATTGATCACACTAGCGGCAGTTTACATCTCTGCATGGTGGACCCTGGGTTGTGATCACACTTTATAGTTTAATTTATTTTTGTGTGATCCGCAAATCCTAACAGGTTGCTGGTGCACTTTTTCAGGTGGAGTGATTAAAATTAGAATGTGATGATAATTTGGTGTAAGTGTGTACTAATAATTGTTTGGAGGTCCTCTCATGCTCTGTAAACCAACTGATGTGGAGGTTAGGTGCCCCCCTTTTATTTCAGTGGGTTTCCTGTCCTGGATTGGCAGGTCCTCTCGGGTGGGGCTGTCATGGGCTCTGGAAGATCCCATTAACGGTAACTAACTTAATTTTTTTGTCCGTCGCAATTTTCCAATGAAATGCAATAAGAGGCGATCAAAGCGTCGTAGCTACCCTAAAATGGTATCAATAAAAGCTTCAACTCAAGGGGCAAAAAATAAGCCATCACTTAGCCCCAGTTCCTGAAAAATGAAAACGCTATGGGTCTCAGAAAATGGTGACAAATGCAAAAACTTTTTAATACAAATTTCTGAATTTTTTTCACCACTTACAGTATTTAAAAAACAAATGATACATGTTTGGTATCTTGGTTCTCATATTGACCTAGGAAATCATATTGCCTGTTGAGTTTTACCATATAGTGAACATGGTAAATAGAAAAAAAATTGTGGAATTTCATTTTTTTTCCAATTTCACCACATTTTGAGTTTGTTTCCCATTTTCCTGTACATTATATGGTAAAATCAATGGTGCCTTTCAAAAGTGCTACTTGTCCTGCAAAAACTCAAGCCCTCATATGAATATATTGACAGAAAAGTAAAAAAAAGTTATGGCTCTTGGAAGGGGAGGAAAAAACGAAAGTGGGAAATGGCCATTGTTATGAACTGCTACAAGCACTAAGGAAAGATGGGA
>VIAB01015639.1:0-12326 GCA_009801035.1 Oophaga pumilio | reverse complement strand
CACTATATGCTAATTTTTTGAGAAGGACCTGTACATACACTACCTCTGCCCAAAGCCTGGGGGCTTCACACCTTCCACCATCAAACTGTGGACTCTCAACAGAGCGTCAGAATTGCCATGTAGTTTCCCAGGCCTTTGCTCTACATGGAAAGCAAGATCTTGAACTACTAGGAACCACCATTGCTCCCCTTTTTCTCTTGCATCCACCTCAGAGTGGCACGGTCTGACACTGGCCTGAACTTCCTGCCTAAGACGTAGTACCTTAGGATATCCAACACCCACTTGATAGCCAAGCATTCCTTCTCCACTTTCTCAGAAAGACAGCTTTCTACTTGGATGCATTATGAAGTGCTCTTCCCCATTCACCTCCTGTGACAAGACAACCCTCAGGCCGATGTATGACTCATCTGTCTGGACCACCAACTCCTTAGATAAGTCGAGGGCCACCAACATGGCTGTTTACACAGGGCTAGCTTCAGTTCCTGGAAGGCTGTCTCAGTTTCTGGAGTCCACATAGCCATAACCTACTTTGTTCTTTTAAGGAGGTCCATCAGAGGGGCAGCTTTCATGATCAAGTTAGGGGTAAACTGGTGGTTGCCGAGCATGAATCCTAGGAATGCTCTGATCTGCTTCCTTGAGACGAATTGTGGCCAATACTAGATTGCGTCAACGTTATTTGTGGCTTTATCTTGCCTCTGACTATGACATAGACCAAGTATTTAGCTTCCTCCATCCCCAAGGCACATTTCTTTGGGTTTATGGAAAACTCCACCTTCTGTAGAGCATCCAGTATCGCCTGGACTTTGCTAAGATGGCTTCCCCAATCTTGGCTGAAGATCATGATGTAATCCAGATAGACCACTGAGTACTTCTTGTGGGGATCTAGAATCTGGTCCATGTCTCTTTGAAAGGTGGCCAGATCTCCTTGCAACTAGTCATGAGCGAGTATGCTCGTTGCTCAGGTTTTCCCAAGCATGCTCGGGTGATCTCCGAGTATTTTGGCGTGCTTGGAGATTTAGTTTGTGTCGACGCATCTGCTTGATTTGTGGCTGTTGGACAGGCTGAATACATGTGATGAATGCCTGTTTGTTAAGGAATCCCCACATGTATTCAGGCTGTCAAGCAGCCGCAAATCATGCAGCTGCGGCGACACAAACTAAATCTCCGAGCACACCAAAATACTTGGAGATCATCCGAGCGTGCTCGGAAAAAACCCAAGCAACGAGCATACTCGCTCATCACTACTTGCAACCCAAATGATATCCTTGTGTACTGGAAACAACCATCTGGTGTTGAGAAGGCTGTCTTCTCATTGACATCTTGGGACATAGGAATTTGCCATGAGGTCAATGGTGGTAATGTACCTGGCCGGCCCTAGCCTTTCAATGATTTAATTGACATGAGGCATTGGATATGTATCGAACTTAGAGACCTCATTCAGCTTCCTATAATCATTTCAAAACGCCATTCTCAATCTGGTTTCGGCACCAAGACTATGGGACTGGACCTTGCCACTCTTTGACTCTTGAATAATTCCCAGGCTCTGCATCCACTTCACCTGTTAGTACAGTGGTAAGTATCTGTCACGCGGGAGAACGGGGTTCGATTCCCTGACAGGGAGGTTTCTTAGGAGGACAACAAAATTAATAAAGGGGATAGGGCACTACAATGCCCAGAGAGATTATCAAAATTAGGATTATTTAGTCTAGAAAAAAGAAGACTGAGGGGTGATCTAATAACCATGTATAAGTATATAAGGGTACAACACAAATATCTCTCCGAGGATCTGTTTATACCAAGGAAGGTGACTGTCACAATGGGGCATTCTCTGTGTCTGAAGGTGAGAAGGTTTTGAAACCAACATGGAAGAGGATTCTATACTGTTAGAGCAGTGAGTATCTGGAATTCCTTGCCTGAGGAGGTGGTGAGGGCGAACTCAGTCAAGGGGTTCAAGAGAGGCCTGGATGTCTTCCTGGAGCATAAACAATGTTGCATCTTATTAGGTTCTTTAGAAGCACGTAGATCTGGGGATTTATTCTGACGGAATATAGGCTGAACTGGATGGACAAATGTCTTTTTTCGGCCTTGCTAACTATGTTACTATGTTACCTCTTTCAAGATCACCTCTCAGATACTTTGGGAATCCGATACGGCCTCAAGTTCCGTTGAAATCTCATGCTCTATGTCCTGAGTATTATCTGGTAATTTTGAGAACAGGTTTCTGTTTCGATGTAGCAACTCTGTGCCCTGCTGCTTTTAGCCATGTGACAGTGACTCTGCCACCTTAACCTCCTTCACATCGGCTTGAGACTTAGCCATCAAATACGGAGCTTCCACGGGCTCCCTATCTCTCCAATGCTTAATCAGGTTGACGTGGTACACATTTTTAGGGCTTCCTTCTTCCTGGTTGATGGACTTTATAGTTGACGTCGCCAGTCTTTTCAACTACTTAATAGGGGCCCTGCCACTTAACCAGAAATTTGCATTCCACAGTAGGCACCAGCACCAGTACCCAATCCCCAGGGTTGAGGTGTCTCACTCTCACCGATCTATTGCACACCCGTGCTTGTTGTGCTTTGAGGAGGTGCTCTTTCACAATTGTCATCACCTCCGCAATTCCCTCTTGCATCTGGGCACATGTTTGATTACACTCCTGTAGGGTTTAGACTCAGCCTCCCAGATTTCTTTTGCTACATCCAATAGTCCACAGATGTGTCGGCCACATAACAGTTCAAAAGGGGAAAAACCAGTAGAGGCTGGTGAGACTTCTCTGGAGAATAAAAGGTATGACAGTACACAGTCCCACTCTCGTCCGTCATTCTCTACAACCTTCTTTAACATGGTCTTCAAGGTTTTATTAAACCTTTCCACCAAACCATCATTCCGTAGATGGAAGACTGAGGTACTGAGTTGTGTGATTTGCACAACTTACTCATCACCTTCAACATGAATTGAGTTCCTTAGTCTGTTAGGACCTCCTTAGGCAATCCTCTTCAGGAAAAGATATGGACCAACTCCAAAGATATACACTTGGTGCAGGAGTTTCGTAGTGGTATAGTCTACAGATACTGTGTAGCATAGTTCAGAATCAACAGCCTATATTGATGCCCTCTGGTGGACTTGACCAGGGGTCCTTCTAGATCCGTGGCTATGCGAACAAATGGAACCTCAGTGATAGGCAATGACACTAAGGGGCTACAGAAGTGAGCCACTGGAGTGGCAGTGGTTCAAGATTTCATAGTGACAACCAGGCCAGTAGAACATCTGAAGGATGCATTCCTCGGTTTTTTCTACCCCCAGGTGACCATCTAACACATGATAATGGTCCATGTCTATCACACTGCACCTGTACGGCACTGGCACCAGTTAATGCTGGATTATCTCCCCTCTCTGCTCGGAGACCCGATATAGTAACTCCCCATTTACAACAAATTATTGATAATGGGTGTCAGACCCCGGCTCTTGAGCAACACCATTAAGTACAGTCACATTATCAAATGCCTCTTTTAGGAACTGTTGCTGAGTTGGGCAGTTACAAAGTTTCCCCAGACACCTCCAGCTCAGAAATGTTGGCCTCCAAGGATGCTCCATCATCCTCATCACCAAAAAACACACAAAAGGGACCCCCGTCAGCTTCGGCCTGCGATGAGGTTTCTTTAGAAGTGACCTGGCTATCATCTGGGTAACCAGGCATCCTCCCTTTCCCCACAAGTCCCAAAACAATGCAAAGCCCTGTCCAATTATAACAGAGTGTATTAAGTCCTTGACTATGCCAACCTCATGGGACTCGGTAACTCGGTTTGTGTCTATGAGCACTCGGGCCACAGGGTAGTCTTTAGTGTTCCCATGGAGAGAGAAGATGCCATCATCTTCCCAGGAATCAGCCGATGAGGAATTGTGGCCCTTACTAAGGTTGCCAAACAATCCGAGTCCAACAGACCAGTCATTTGCACGCCATTCACTGATATGGGAGATGCCTGAGGTCCATTGCCTGCAGCCGCTGAAAAAACAGGAAAAAGCAAATAAGCAAATAACAGTGGCTGCAGATAAACTGTGAGGAGCTCAGGCCCCAGGAGGGGACTTGGCTGACCTCCACAAAAGTGCAGAAAACAATGCAAAAAGCAAGCACAAAAAGAAAAGCAAAAAATATCTGATCTGAAAGCAGGAGATGCAGGCAAGACTCCAGCAAACTTCCAAATGAAACAGGAACCACAATTGAGACAAGAACAATTGATCACCGGCAACCATCATGGGAGGGAACCTCCCTTATATCAGACCAGTCAGTGAACCCAGATTGCCATTCCTCGCTGAAAGGTTCAGTACTGTCTGTAACCACCAGAGGGAGCCTCTGCTCAGAAACCATCTCTAGCACATTCATAACAGGGCCTTTGGCAGCAACTGAGATGCCTCCTCGGCTCTTGGTCACCCCACAGATGTGGCGATAGTTCCCCTCTTTTGAGTGTCAGCTCTCTTTTGGGAACCCCAGTACGGAGATGCTAAGAACCCTTGCTTCCCTAAGGAACTCTTGATCACCTGGTACCTTTCCACTTGGCCCACCAGGTCATCAGCATTCTGGGGATCTCCCTGGGCAACCCAGGATTGCATTAGCCTCGGAAGGGCTGGGAAGAAAGATTCTGGTTGCAACCACTCTTGGACCATGTATAGGACGTCGAACATTTGGGACTGGGGAGTTTTGTCACCACAATAGGCCCAGTGATGCACCCATTGAGCCTTGACAGTCAGTCACTCCTAAGCATGCAGTATCTCATTTTTCAACTTGACATACTCTTTTGAATCTGGCAAGGCCAGGTCATAATAAGCCCTCTGTGGTTCCCTTGTTAGATACGGCAGCAGAATCTTCGCTCACTGCTCTGGAGGTAATTTCTCCCATTCCACCACCCTCTTGGAAAGTTCTCCTTACTGCCTACTCACGTGTGAGCCATCACCTTGAATTAGGGATGGGACAGTTGCCCTGCCAGGGATCACCTCAGCTAGGAGTTCCAACTGCTGCCTATGCTGCTGCTGCATCTGCTGCTGCTGTTGCCAATGCTGTTGCCGATATTGCTGCTGCTGCCATAGCTGTTACTGCTGGAGATTAGTCTGCACCAGTTGCTTTATCAACTACTCCATGTTGTTGGCTTTTGCTCCCGCAGCCGCTTTTACCCATAACATGCAGTATCTCTGCAGCAGTCACACTGCTTCTCGGGATTTGTGCCCGTGCGTCTACTCAGTTGCATTTGAGGTAGGCACAATAAGCAGTTTCAGTTAAATGTCCAGGCTGGTTTAATAAGACTTCTTACACCACTTAGGAGACCAAACAAAACATCCTTTTCGTGTACAAAGTGAAAACACAAAGTAAATAGTCCATACAATATTGCGAGTTCTCCCGCTTGGATTAGTTTCCAGTTCTTGAGTCCATAGCAAAGAGAAACACACTGGAGATCTATACACTTTCAGACACAGACACTGAATTAAACAATTGGTCTCCATTTGATCAGCCATACAATGCCCCCGGGGTGGAGATATGTGAGAAGCCAGTCCAACCCATTTTTGGAATCATCATGTATTCCTAAAATCTATATCAAGTCTGCCAAAAGCATGTGGCAAAACATGTTATGGTCTAGTGAGACCTAGGTTGAACTTTTTGGCCATAACTCCAAAAGGTATGCTTGGTGCAAAGCTAATACTGTTCATCACCAAAAGAATATGATACCCACAGTGAAGCATTTTAGAGGCAGCATATACTTTGTGACTGTATGTCATCAGCTGGAAATGGGCCTTTAGTTAAGGTGGACAGAATTAGGAACAGTTACAAATATTTTGCATCCAGCATGATTAGCACATAGTTGCACCCCCTTTTGAAAGTATCACAGCTTGTAAATAGAGATGAGCGAGCACTAAAATGCTTGGATGCTCGTTACTCGAACTGAACAATTTCTAATGCTCGGATGCTTGTTTTGAGTAATGAGTATAAATGGAGTCAATAGGAAATCCTAGCATTTTTCTGGCAGACCCTACAAGGAGGTCTTAGGGGTCAGTGAAAATATTGAAACAAGTGGAAAAGTGCTGAATGGAAGGAGAACAGCATGGGGAAGCATCTCTAACTCCCAGATCGCTGCTGAGATCAATGAGGTCACACTTTTACTCCACTTTAACCCCTTAACCCCCGGACCATTTTCCTTTTTTGTGTTTTCGTTTTTTGCTCCCCATGTTTCCAGAGCCATAACTTTTTTATTTTTTTATCAATATGGCCATGTGAGTGCTTGTTCTTTGTGGAACAAGTTGTACTTTTGAATAACACCATTGGTTTTAACATATCGTGTATCGGAAAATAGGAAAAAAATTCCAAGTGTGGTGGAATTGCAAAAAAAGTGCAATTCTACAGTTGTTTTTTGTTTTTGTTTTTTTTACCAAGTTCACTAAATGCTAAAAATGACTAGCCATTATGATTTTCCAGGTCATTACGAGTTCACAGACATGAGTAAGACTGCTTAGTGCAGTCGAAACGTGTCGACTGGGTCATGTCGACAAATGAAAATTTTCTTTTGTACGCACTGTATTTTCTTTTGAAAAATAAAAAGAAAAGAATAATCCAGTCCTGTTGAGCCGGACTCCAATTTTTTCTATAAACAGTGCAAAGCCTGACAATAATTACAAGCAGGTTAATCCATACACCCCTGAAGGCATCAAATGGAGTGTCTCATATAAAAAAATTAAGAAAATGTAGTTGTGGTACTTCTACACTCATAAAGGCTTTGCACAAAGCCCAGAAAAAAATAAAAGTAGGGGCATTAAAGTCATTAATAGGCCTTAGAAGGCAACAACAGGCGAGCCTCATTCAAATATTCAACATTAGAAACACTTTATGTGCTGCTGTCATCTGATGATGTTTAAAAGTCGTGTCTAATCCCCCGCTGGCACTAAAATCCTGCTCAGACAAAAACACTGGTGGTAAGGCAGCACTACACCTCCAAGGCATAGAGGGATAGTTCATGGCAGGTGTCCAGCATTGAGACCCAATAGCTGAAGGTCGCAGAGGAATTAGGGAGTACACTGATTTTGTTGGTCAGGTATCATTTGTTCATCTTTAAAAACTTTTCACTCCATGTCAAATATGCCCGGTCATCAGGGCCTGGACGCTGGGAGGGTGTTATGAATTGCCCCCTGCTGCTGGCGTTGTCTGAGGAGAATTTTTCAACAATGGTCTTCTGGTATAACACCATTTTAGAAGACCTCTTCGCCTCAGGAAGATGAGATGCAGCTCCTCCTTGTAGTGTGCATCTAGCTGGGTGAACAACCAGTACTTTTCTTTGGCCAAGATGAATGTAACACGATGGTCATGGGAAAGGAAGCCGTACGTAAAATCTGCCATATGTGCCAGGTCCCTATAGCCAACACTTCCCTGTTTCCACCATGATGACTATTCTTCATCTCCTCCTCCATCTCTTCATCCTCATTCCCTTCCTCAGCCATCCGTATAGGAGAGATGGGACAAATCTTGTGTGGGTACTAGCCTCTTTTAAGTTATCAGCCAGCTCCTGTTCTTCCTCTTCCTCAGCCTCCACCTCCTCATTGTTACCCAATCTGCACTGAGCAGATGAGATGAGGATGGGCTGGGTAATATCTTCCTATCTAATGGCTTCCTCTGTCTCTACCTGGTCAACATACAAAGTTTCATGTTTAATTGTCAGCAACGACTGTTTAAGTAGGCACAGAAATGAGATTATTGCTCTAAATTACAATGGGGGCAAATAATTTATTATTATGCCTGAGGGGGATTATTATTGCAAGGGTCTATGTGATTATCAGAGATGGGTGACAAATCACAGCATCTTCGCATTTGTAAAATTAGAAATAAAGTTAAAATTGCCTGCTTATTTTTAGTGGCTGAATAATTGTGTTGAAATTGTGCAGCTATTAATAAGGAAACCAGTTGTGATTGAATTTCTAACAGAGCGCTACATGAGACCCAAGCCTGAGGATGGGCCGTGCCACTCATGGGCCAGTGATTTGGGCTTGCCCCCCAGGCCAAAAGTTGTCATCTTTGCTGAGTGCAGCTATTTCTTTGACATATATTTTCACAAAATAAATTAAATCAATGTCCAAAGGAACTAAATCAATGGCAGAATGTTAAACAAATGACCATAACTTTACTGTAAAAAGCTCATATCCTATAATTAGTAAAACAAGTAAAATAAATCTAATGTACTGTGGAAAATGATTTGACACTTATAAGTGAACTACTGGGCTTTTCACAGTAAATCTGTTATACTTTGTATGCCGACCTTGCCTCTGCATTGTTTTTCTTTAATATGCTGAATTAACAGTTGAAAGACATGACATGAATTCTAAGGAGCTGAATAGATTTCCTTTCAGAATAATAGATTTTTGTGTTTCTGAGAAGGTACTGTATAAACTATAGCGGGGGAGCGATGTCAACAGCAGTCAATGGTGCTGATTACAGGGTTGTCTTCAAGTGTTAAGTTCCCTCTACCTGGAGCAGCTGGTCAGACAGGAGAACAAAGGTTGTCTTATATTTTGGCCTTCTATAAACACTCCTTATGCCAAACACTATTGCCTTCAAATCAGGATTTCAATAAAGGCCTACAGTTATATACTTTAAGGGGCTGATCAATCCAAGGCAAGAATAATATTTAAGAGCGGAAAGAGCAAATTGCTAACGGAGCTCTAGACTTTTGCATGCTATCTACCTCTTTAACAGAAATACTACATCTATCATTCTTCATGATAACTTATGTAGCTCTTAAATGTGTATTGTAGCCACACACTCTTCCTCATTCTTCCATTCTGTACTAGGAAGAAACATATGGAAAGGCAATAAATAATAGGATTCCTGGAATAATCTACATTCTAATTGAGTCCATGTGTCCTAAATTGCAAGTGGTCACTAACACTTTAGAATTAGTAGAATAGAATTTGCACACAGGAAACAAGTTTTATACATGAAAAGATATCCAACAAATTAAGATAAATGTTACTGTTAATGACAAAAAAAGACATTTTCTTCAAAATTATTTTGACATTTATATGAATAAGATGAAATAAATGTCCGATTGACCCTTCTAAATGCAGCTCAAAGCATTGATCTCATAGTCCACGACTGTAGTGAAGATTTATTTACATAGGTCTTCCTGTATGGAGCGGAAAGAGCCACATGGACATAAATGTGGGCTAAATTTTTTTTTTCTAATAGCTTCTGGGTCACTCATTGCATATCTAGTACTCAGTAAGTGCTATAAACACGAAGTAATAAACCTAGTGACCTTATTGGTCCAATTTATCAAGAGAGGCAGCACCGTTATTATTTGTATGGCTGTTGTCCTCGTGAAGTCTAGATTCATTGTTCTGCATAAGTACAACAGGCCCAATGTAATTCTCTTACTCGTGAATCCAGCAAAATGGTGGCTGCTGGTTACCATTTTTCTAAACCATATAAAGCCATCAAAAGATTGAAAATAAAGAAAATTTCAATACTGGCCCCCCTACTCCCCATTGCCACCCTTCAGGATTTACCACATCTTCTTAACACAGCTACTAGGGTTGAAATCTCTAGGCCTCTCCTGCTAGGTCGGAACTTCCAGCTCTGATGAGGACTGGGAGATGCGAGCAGTAAGGTGGCTATAAGATTAATTTTTATTTTTTACATCTTACATTTGTTATGTACTGGGTTCAGAGGGATCAGTGCAAACAGGAAATTCAAATTTTGCCTGATCCGTTAATCTCTAGTTTTTACTAGCTTTTTTTCTCTAAAATATGGCTGTGCATGTTGTAAAATTAAAAAAATATATAGTCACTTACATATTACCCACAACTTCTTCTCGGCTGTAAAAAAATGACCAATTTTTTATACATTGTGTCTGACTCCGGCCTCAATTGGTTCCTGAGTGATCAGTGAAGTTGGCAGTTTTCCTCAGTGTATAGCACAGACACACAGAACAATCAGCTGACTGGACAGAAGGAGCTCAGTAACATAGGCAGGTTGCTCCTATGATCTCAGTGACATTGGCACTTCTCAGTGTTATTGATGTCCTGTCAGCTTGCTCCTATGATCTCAGTGACATCGGCACTTCTCAGTGTTATTGATGTCCTGAGGCATGTTTGCTGGAATTTTCGCCACTCATAGGCAACACAGGAGCCAGCAGCTGATAGAACAAAACTTAGAAGTGCTAATGTCACTGAGCACAGAGGAAGCAGCTCACAGGGCAGAAGGAGCAGTGTGATAAACACTGAGGGGAAGTGCCAATGTTACTGAGCACACCTGTCCTGTCACCTGGTTGTCCTGTGTGCCTGTGTCAGTAGAAGGCAGTAGTTAATACCTGCAGTAGAGCAGTAAGACACAATCTCCTTGCACTACTGTTATCCATTCTGAAGACCCAAAGTCGCTTTAAGCCTGCAGTCTATAGAACCGCAGTATGATTCAGTGCCTAGAGCGATGATGGTCAGGATGACTGAGTCCTTGCACGGTGACATCATCACTAGGACTTGTGATATGACATGGGAAAATCGTGAACAATGGGGGAGGTGGCCCCTTCATACATTGTAAGGCCTACTGTGTGGGCCCTCAAAGTGTGGGGGCTGTTATACTTTTCAGGTTTCACTGTGGGAGCCATCAGTGCTGCACAGTATGTACTGTATAGTGCTGCATCTAACGTGGGGGCCGCTATATAGTGTGACTGCTAATGTTGGGGCTATTGAATAGTGCTGCAGCTAATATGGGGGCCATTGTATAGTGCTGCAGCTAATGTTGGGGCCATTATATATTGTGGCAGCTAATGTGGAGGCCATTATATATTGTGAAAGCTAATGTGGTGGACATTATATAGTGCTGCAGCTAATGTGGGGTCATTATATAGTGCAACTAATGTGGGGGCCATTATATAGTGTGGCAGCTAATGCGGGGCCATTATATAGTGCTAAATACATGGCTATGAACATGGAGAACAATCATGACCTCAAAATAGAGATACCCTCCATAAAATTGCACAACATCAAAGAAAACAGAAATGAGGGCTTAAATCTCCCTAGCTTGCAAGAGAATAATCCTAAAAGAAGTCCCATAAGAGAAACCGTGTCTAATTCTAAATGAATCCATTTTATTATACATCAATATACAAACCGGGACATATAAAATATTAGCAAAAAGGTATACAGTATATAATGGCATATACATAAAAAACAGTAGCAGGAGGGCTTTTTTTTTTGCATGGTATAAAGCATTCGCTTGTCATTATCATTATTTGTATATTTTTACCTGCAGCCCCATTTGGCCTTTGCACGTTACCACCGAGCTCTTTCCCTACATGTGGTTTTTGCCCTATCCATACAGCTTTTACTTTATGTGTCCCTGCCCATGTCTGTGGTTGCATTTCCATCCTCCTTCTACTGTTTTTTATGTATATGCCACTATATACTGTATACCTTTTTGCTAATATTTTGTATGTCCGGTTTGTATATTGATGTATAATAAAATGGATTGATTTATAATTAGACACGGTTTCTCTTATGGGACTTCTTTTAGGATTATTCTCGGCAGCACGGTGGCTCAGTGGATAGCACTACAGCCTTGCAGCGCTGGAGTCCTGGGTTCGAATCCCACCAAGGACAACATCTGCAAGGAGTTTGTATGTTCTCCCCGTGTTTGCGTGGGTTTCCTACGGGTACTCAGGTTTCCTCCCACATTCCAAAAACATACAGATAGGGAATCTAGATTGTGAGCCCCTTCGGGGACAGCGACAATAATGTGTGCAAACTGTAAAGCACTGCGGATTATGTTAGCGCTATATAAAGATTATTATAAGCTAGGGAGATTTAAGTCCTCATTTCTGTTTTCTTTGATGTTGTGCATTATATAGTGCTGCAGCTAACGTGGAGGGCATTATATAATGTGGAAGCTAATGTGGGGGCCATTGCACTGTTTGGATATGTCTTTGCGGACCATTATATAGCATGTCAGCTAATAAGGGGGCCATTGTACAGTTTGGAGTCTACTGTGGGGGTCATTATACAGCGTGACAGCTACTGTGGGGGTGATTATAAGTTTGGAGGCTTTTGTGGGAGGCCATCAAAGGGTGGAAACTACTGAAGGGTATATATTATACATTGTAAGGATGATTATACAGTGTGGGAGCTAATGTGGGGGCCATTATACAGTTTAGGGTGTACTGAGGGATCCGTCATATATTGTGGGGGCTACTGTAGGACCATTATACAGTGTGAGGACTACTGTGCGGGTCATTTTACTGTGTTCTGAGTGAGGACATCATATAATAATAATAATATTAATCTTTATTTATATAGCGCCAACA
>VIAB01015638.1:23613-36056 GCA_009801035.1 Oophaga pumilio | reverse complement strand
GAGCTTCTGCTCAGAATTCATTTCTAAAACATTCACAACAAAAAGGTGTGGTTCAGTTGAGGTTTGTGACCGAAAGTCTGGGTCGTGAAAGGAAGATGGTTCATGAAAACAAGCGCCCTCTTTTGACACAATCTGACTCAACTGAAAATGTTTCTTGTGCTTTTGGAACCGGCAGTTCTTCTGTATGTAGTGCTTGGCGTATTGCGGATGGAATATTTGGATACTGCAAAGTCCACTTCTTCTTCTTTGAAACTCCTTTTTTAATGGGAGGGCACCATGCAGAAATAGCAATTGGTAATGTCATCGGTTGGCTCACTCCAGATCATTGGGACTTCGAAATGCAGACATTGCTTCATCCCATGTAACCACTGGGTAAGATGTGATGCACATCAATTGCAGCATATGTGTGGCGCCCAACTCATGTGCTGATCTCCTTTACTGCAGCCAAAATACAGGTTGTAGGTCTTCCTTATCATGGCATCATGATCAGGTTTTGCTTTTTTGACGCAAAAGTGACTTCTCCGCATATGTAGCAAAAACTTTCCGCTTTGTTAGTGCAAGAACAAGGCACATCTGAAAAAAACATATTGAAACATGCCAATATGTTAAGAAAATAAGCTAAGAAACCCTAAAAATGTATACCTTACACAGAGAGCATTTATAAAAGTAGGTGATGAATTTGTAATTAGGATTACGTTAAGGGAGCTGAGTTGGCATTTTTTGCTCGGTCACCCTTACATTATAGAATATTGAAGGCTCAATAGACTAAATAGATGATGTAATGGACAAGCTACTAAAAATGCAATAATGATGAGGAAATAATAAAGCTGGAATTTTTCTATAAGCCTGCATGCATCATACATAATTACAACCTCCTCTGGATCTTGAAAATTAGAGCCAATCAGCAGATATAAACTTCATATTAGTTTTCAGCACCAAAAAATTTAGTTGAGTTCAACTGTTTTAGTCTCTGAACTGATTTCACTGTAGAATAGTGTTATTAGCATAAAATAAATCAGAAGCAAATAGCCTTATTATAAATAGTATTATTATTTTAGGGAAAGGATACAAAAAGCCAGTCTAATGCCGGCGCTCCCGAGAATTGTATACTGTGCTATATAAGCTTAAAAAAAATATATATATATTTTTTTTTAAAGAACTTATTGAAGAAAGTTATTTATTTAAAAGATACAAAGTAAAAACAAAATTTAAAAAACGGGTTTCGGCTTGAAGAGAGCAAAAGTCTTCATCAGGTTGATTATACATCTATATTCAGACAATAGCCATGTCTTTTTAAACCCTTTTCCCCCTCAAGATAGGAAAAAAAAGGAGAGGGGGGGTGTTAGCTCTTACCATCAATACTATACTTGATTAGCTTACTCCTCTTAATTTCCCAAGGTGGATAAGGGGTATAGTTCATTCAGAGGCAAAAGGAATTTACATGCACATGTGAACCATATGTCTTGAGAGGTTATAGTCTGGTAAAATTAATCATACATTGTAGGGCCAAATATGGCCTATCACAAAAAAACTAAAAAAAACAACAGAAAAAAAACACTAAAAAAAAACAAAAACTGACATTCACAGGTAACTACTAGGGCCTCGGTCGTGATCCTCCCCCAAGGCCATTACGCTGTTTCTTCCTCATAATTCTGGTGAGTGCATCAGCTCTGCACTTTTATTTGTGATTTTTTCATATTTTTTAGATCCTGCACTTTGCTGTCCCTTTTGTATTCCCTATCCTCAAGGTATTATATGAAAATTATTATTTTAGTAGTAGTAATAATAGTATTAATTATTAGTAAAATGCATCAAACATTTTAAAATTCAATGGGTTCTATCATTTTTTTTTAAGTTTGATTCTCATCAAATTGATTTGGAGTGAGTCACAAAACTGCAGAACCTCTGATTTCCCTGAAAGGAGCTGTTTATATCAAAAACAGCATTATTAATGTCAATGTAACCCTAAAATAGAAATGAATAGTAACTCGTTAATAATCAGCTACCCGTTTAATAACACAGCACGCTGACACACTTTTCATGGCTTTTTTTAAATTAAAAAATGGTCTGAAAATTATTTCTCTCAGCAATTTGTGATCAAACTAACTATTCTATGCAGAATACTGAAATAAAACTGATGGTGTCACTGTCAGAGGTAACACCATCCTGTTTTGACTGTGATGTGACATATATTCTTTCACTTCCTACAAACTAATACCCTTGCTGGAAAAAGCAGGAGGCCATTTGTCACTAGCATTTGGTAGTACGTCTGCCTTGTAAGTCAGATTGTGCTGATATCACTTCTCTTATCTATCTCTTTGAGTATCTACTTTATCTCTGCATTAGTCAGACTGCTACACTCATCTTCCTCACTTCTGCATTTGTACGACCATTATATGATATTTACTCCTGATTGGCTGCGCTATTCTATGTGATGTGATAGCTGAAAGGCTTTATGTGGAAACCTGAGCAATCGCGCCTAAGGTCGTGTCAGCCTTCAGTAACTGATGCAGTCTTCTGCTACGTGTTAATAGCTGGGGGAATTTTATTGACAAATCACACAAATCAAATCACAATCTGTTCCAATTCACCAGGACCAGTAAACTTCATAAAATTCAAATTCAATTTAAATCAAATTTGATAATTTCTCGTTAATAGACAAAGCATTTATTTTTAATAATTATTGATATTATTATTGTTTTCATAGACATAGTAGTAAGAGAAGTATTTTTCTAGATGTTAAATGGATACTAATACAACACAAACCCCCAAAAAAATTTGGGGGCAAAAGAGAGTCCATTGCAAAGATGATAAAATTAAATAGATTTTTATTCAATAAATTATTAAAAAATATTAAAATTCAATACAGGGTTTGTGTTGTATTAGCATGCTTATTTAGAGATAATTATTGCCTTTCTAAATATTTGTGGATACAAGACTCTATATGAGTTAAATGGATAATGTGATACTCTGAATGTTTGAATAAGTCAATAATACAAGTGACTATAAAAATCTTGATGATGATGCTGCTACATTTTAGCCTAGCACTGGATTCACAGCTACACTGCTTACTAGTGATGTCAATGACATGATATATGCTATATAAAGACAGGAGAGTAGGAATCCCTCATGTCTCTGTGTGCTGTTTATGAAAAGCAGCATTGCATTTAGTTCCCACTTACTAGCTCAGAGACAACTGAAAGTGAGAGATAACGCTTGCAGAGGAGAAACACTGGTGACAAATTTAGGATACAGGCCATATTATGGCTATAAATAATGTTAATCCTCATGTACAAACACAGGACTGATTATTGTTATTTGAAGTGACTTATACGATTTACTATTATTTGTCTTTGAGCTCACTGGGGAAAATGTACAAATCTAAATGTGCCAGATATCTAATTTAATCCTTTCATCCCTGGATGATTTTCCGTTTTTTCATTTTCGTTTTTTCCTCTCCCTCATCCAAGAGCCATAACTTTTTTTTTCCCTCAATATAGCCATATGAGGTCTTGTTTCTTGAGGGACGAGATAAACTTTTGAATTACCTCATTCATTTGCAAAAAAAAGTGCTTTAAACTTTTGTGTTTTTTAATTTTTTAAGTACCGGTAGCTTTTTATTTTTTTTACATTTCACTGTATTTAATAAACCCCTTTGGGGATTTCAAGCTGTGATCATCCGATCACTTGTGCTATACATAGCAGTGCACCAGCAACCCACTGATGCCTCACAATCACATCACGAATGCACCGATGGGAGCGTAAAATGATGCGCTCCCTGCCACCTTGTGTTAAATCCCGCTGTCAGAGATTGACAGGAGGATTTAACAGGTTAACAGCGCCGCTCCACCTGCGGCTGTAAAAGGTTCATGATGGCTGATTAAATCAGCTGTCATGTGCCAAGAATGATTATTATTATTATACATTTTATAGCGCCATTTATTCCATGGCGCTTTTCATGTGAAGAGGGGCAACTATAGACAAGTACAGTAAACGTGAGCAGTACGAGGCACACACAAGTACAGAAGGAGAGAGGACCCTGCCCGCAAGGGCTCACAGTCTACAGGGATGGATGAGGATACACTAGGAGAGGGTAGAGCTGGTCTTGCGGTGGTTCAGTAGACTGATGATCACTGCAGGTTGTAGGCTTGTTGGAAGAGGTGGGTCTTCAGGTTCTTTTTGAAGGTTTCCATGGTAGGCGCGAGTCTGATGTGTATGGGGTAGAGAGTTCCAGAGTATGGGAGAGGCACGAGTCCAGCCATGTTGCCAAATGACCATGATGTTGATTAAGTGTGTGAGCAGTCATCAAATGCAGGGACACGATACATGATGTAAATGTAAGTCATATGTCATGAAGGCTTTAACTCTGAAATAGCTGGCACGACAATTTTGATGTTGTTTCTAACTTGCAAAGAGTGAGGTTCACCAAAAAAAATCATGGCTTATCCCTCTTCCTGGCAGGGACGCTGACATACTCACTGCCACGGCCTCTCGATGAAGTCTCCCTGTCGTGCCACGCATTCACCCAGGCCTGCTCATGGCGCGTGGATAATCCGGCACTGTGCTTAGCGCTCGCTCTCTTCTTTTTAAAGGGTTGGTGCAAACACTCTGAATCTGCCCTCAGCCAATATCTGGGAGATATCTAGTGCTTAAGGCATCCTCCCCAGTAGGGAGGAGCCTGTGCAATGCACTCTTTTGTGTTAGTTTGAGTTTGTCCTTGCTAGTTAGCTGTTAGGTACCTGAGCCTATTCCTGAACCTATTCTGTTAGAACCTGAACCTGTTGCTGAACTTGCCTAGTCTGAACCAGAACCTACTCCTTAACCTATCCTGTTAGAACTTGTACCTGTCGCTGAACCCGCCTAGTCTGAACCTGAATTTGTCTTGTTATACGTGTTACCTGAACCTATATGACTCCGGCAGTACCTGAGCTTGAAGCCACTCCAGCTTTAGCCAAACCTGAGTCGCTCGGGTGGTACCTGAGCCAGTAGCCACTCCAGCGGTGCCTGAACCAGTACCAGTGTCTGTCCTTTCAAGGGTTCCAAGATTGGCACTGTCTGAACCTGCTTCCATATCTGGTCCTGCCTTGTACTCCGTGTCCATATCTGCAATCCTGACCCTGGCACTGTCACCGGGTCCTCCCTGGCTCACAGGCCCGTAACAGCTGCATTTAATAGTGGTAATTAAAGGATTTGCGAATGCTGGCCACCATTGTCAACTCCTTTTATTACCACTATTACAGGCGTAAATATGCCTCCAAAATCATGCATCGAAAACTAAGAAAAAAGTCATTAGTTTGGTCTTTTTTGTGCATATATCCATCACTTGCACAGAGAACACTGCAATATTTTTTGTTAAATTACCCAAATAACAGATTCCGAGCTGGATATACATGAGAAATTGAGGCTGTGAGAAAAGCAGCCTGAGAGATGATTGATAGTTAACAGTAACATTGTTATTCCACAGAAAATGTGTTTCTTTAGGTGGAGTAGTGACCCTACCGACTGACCTGTGATAACAAATCAGTACTGGGATTTGTCAGATAAATAAGACTTTGACAAACAACCCTATACCTGCTGTCAAAAGAGAAGACATGACTGGCTAGTCAGACGGTGTACAGCTCCGTATGATAAATGGACCTATTCCTAGTATATGTGTTCTAAGAATGAACTGTCAACGAGTCAAAAACCGGCATCCTGGGATCGAGAAGAACACAATGTAACAGCAGACAGGACGAGATGAGAGGACAATGAGGTTACCCCTAAACGATGCCTCGTTCACCTACTATGTTATTTCATCAACCTGCCTGGGAATGGAAAGCTCCGAATGTCCTCGACATCCTATCTGATGCAATTTAGACGACATTTTCATCCAAGTGGCAGATGTTTTTTCCAGAACGTTACAATATCCTGGAATAAATTTAGATCCTGAAGATCACTTTCCTAAATGTAATATTCAGAATGAGCCATCTTTTATTTGCTTTTAACCACTTTATGTCAATGCGCACTTTCTCTTTCATGACAAATCTTTCTATTTTTGGCTCGTATTAATAAACTGGGAATCAGAGTTTGATTTATTATATCGTGTAGCATATATAAGCTGATAAGAAGCTTGTGTTTCACAATCAATGTAGAATATTCAATTAATTATAATCATCACTAGATTGTGCTTAAAGAGATTCTGTCAACAGGATTTCGTCCCCCAAAACTATTCATATGAGCATTTAACTTGATCCATAGAGAGTCCAGCCATGTTGCCACATGACCAGTCACTTCCTGCGTTACTGGAAAATCAGCATTTGAGTTAATATGCAAATGAGCCTGAAGAGCTACGTAGATCTTAAGCTTCTTATACTCCAGGTCTGTTCCTTGACAAGTGCTGCCTCCTTCTGCATGAAGATGGCTCATTTGCCCGAAGTCACACAGCATGAAGGCTATTAGTTAAGTAGGAGAAGGCGATACTGAGCAGGGGAATTGAGCTGGAGTGACAGAGGTTTCAGATTCAGTTTTATAGTTTTTAAGGTTGAAGGTAGACAAAAGTCCATCGAGTTCAACCTACAGCTTAACATGCTGATCGAGAGGAAGTCAAAAACCCATGTGTCAGATGATTTGTGTCCAATATTAGGGCAAAAATTCCTTCATAACTCCACATACGGCAATCAAACTAGTTCACTGGATCAACATCCTATCACACAATCTGGTACCCATAACCTGTAATATAATATTTTTCAAGAAAGGCATCAAGGCCTTTTTGTACTTTTGTAGTCAATCAACCATTACACCATCATGTGGCAGAAAGTTCCATAGTCTCAATGCTCTTACAGTAAATAATCCATAATCTCACTGCTATAACAATAAATAATAATAATCTTTATTTTTATGTAGCGCTAACTTATTCCGCAGTGCTTTGCACACCTTATCGTCGCTGTCCCCGATGGGGCTCACAATCTAGATTCCCTATCAGTATGTCTTTGGAGTGTGGGAGGAAACCGGAGAACCTAGAGGAAACCCACGCAAACACGGGGAGAACATACAAACTCCTTGCAGATGTTGTCCTTGGTGGGATTTGAACCCAGGACTCCAGTGCTGCAAGGCTGCAGTGCTATCCACTGAGCCACCGTGCAGTCTCACAGTTAAGAATTGCCTTTTGTGATGATGATGAAATCTTCATTCCTCTACACGTAGATGATGTCCTTTGTCACCGTCGCAGGCCTAGGTATAAAAAGATCATTATACAGATCTCTGTACTGTCCCTTCATATATTTTTACATTGGTTTGAAAACGCCCTCAAGCTTTCGTTTTTCTAAACTGAATAACCCCAAGTTTGATAACCTGCCATGTTACTGCAGTCCTTCCAGTCCCTTAATAACCTTGTTCATTCCTATTTGCCCCATTCTAGCTCAGCTATGTCCTTCTTATAACTCGGAGCCCAAAACTGTACACAGTATTCTAAATGTGGTGCACTAATGACTTGAATAGAGGAAAAACTATTTTCAAATCATGAGCATCTGTGCCTTTTCTAATGCTGCCCATTATATTATTTTCCTTAGCAGCAGCTGACTGGCACTGGTCATGAAAGTCTTTTTCAGTGAAAGTTTTACCTAGTGTTTTACTATTTAGTACATAATTATACATTGTAATTCCTCTGCCAGAGAACATAATCTCACATTTACCTACTTTAAACTTCAACTGCCATTTCTCAGCCCAAGCCTCCAGCTTATTTAAATCGACGTGTAATAATAATTTATCCTCCTCTCTGTTGATTACCTTGCAGAGTTTAGTATCATCTTAAAAAAAATTGAACTTCTACTTTGTAAACCATGTGTAGGGCTACTAATAAATATGCTAAGAAGAAGATAGCCCAATACTGACCCCTGTGGTACCCAGAGCTTTTTATCTTCATTTGCACATTCATTAAAAACATCACTCTAAAGTTGGGGCTGCTACGTCTCCCAACTTGATGATTACCACCTTTTCTCTTATGTAATCACTCTCCATCAGCCAAAAATTAAGACAGATAGCATGTCATGTGGCTTGTTCTAGTCTTTCTACAAGAAGCAGAGTAGGTCTTTATCTCTCTACAGGAAGAGGTGGAGGGGCTTTGTCTCTACTGGAAGTGGGGCGGTGGGCATTTGTCTCTACAGTAAAAGGGGTGTTTTTTTTTTCTCTAAAGGAAGTAGTAGGGGGCCTTGTCTCTCTAGAATAAGTAGGGGCAGGTCTTTGTCTCTCCACAGGAAGTGGAGGAGGGTCTTGACTCTTGATCTCTTTACAGGAATTAAGGTGGGTTTTAGTCTATTTACAGGAAATGGGGGTGGCTCTTTGTCTCTTTACAGGAAGTGGAGGTGGGTCTTGGTCTCTTTGAACCTCTAGAGAAAGATTTCTTTCTACAGAAAGTTGGGAAGGGGTTTGTTTGCTTTTAGAAATTTGAGGATGGGAATAGTCCCTCTGCTTCTGTTGTCCACTCTGCCTCACTTCATAAAGGCATAACAGAGAGGAAAGCTTTTAGTTGTTAAACAAGAGCAGGGACAATATATTTTGAAAAGTGACGGAAACAGAAGTTCCAGTACATATAGTGTTGGCAGAATGCTAATGAAGAGGAACCACCTTCTAAAAGTATTGCATGGCAAGCTACAGATCAGAGTTGGAATAGTTTTTTGTCTCTTTAAAAGCAATGTTGAGGTTTTGTCCATGCTTTTCTATGTGGTAGGCTTTACATTTTAATCCTTGTAAGAAGTGGGGTGCATAAAGAATATAACTGCAAATTCCATCTATATCATTGTCAAGTGGAGACAAAGATAGGGAAGAATAAAGAAATTACACTGAAACAGCCAGTCCTGATCGTAACATCTGTAAGGTTTAATATTCACCGATGGTGCATTCAGTCCCTGCCTGGATAAAGTAAAAATCCTTATAACAGCTGAGGATTGATAGAAAGTAATAAGTACAGATGTTGAATGGCTGGAGCTCCATCATGTCAGACATATCAGGAAAGATCATTTCCAGCTGTAACAAAATGGTGTAAATGCTGTTCCGGATCTAGCATCTCTCAATGGTGATGAATGAGTAATCGTACCATCATCCTTTCTAAACCTACTGCACTTTAGTAGCAGGAAAACTGTTCAATGGTGTTTGAGGTTTCACTAAATCTCAGTAAAATGTTTCATGACTGCCAATTTCCTCAGTTCCTGAGGGTTTGAAACTTGCTGTGGGTTATTTTTTCCAAGATAACTCTTACTTATAATAGTTGAGAAAATGTTTAGTAGTGTTTAAAAGGCACAAGGCTAAGAAACCAAGGATTTGTACCATTATATCTTATTTTATAAGGTCATCTTTAGTATATATATATTTTTTAACATTTTTTCTATAATACAGTACATAGGAGACATGTTTGAAGGAAAAGGGAAGCAAATAAACAAGAATATTGTATTTTATATAAACTCTGCAGTTTCTTTTCAGAGCTTTTGAGTAAAGTAAAAGCTGGAATGACAATGAGCGCAATAGGGTCTTACTCGGTTTAACCTCTTAATCAACAATGATGGGCATAGCACTTCATGAGCGGGAGTCCCACGTCATGTCGTGCTATGTCTGTCATTCATTTAAACATACAGTGACAGTTCTGTGCCAACAGCTGAGCGGTATAGGAAGAGGTGTGGGGACCCATGCTTAGGGCGCTGTGATCAGTCAGTCAATCTGACCGATTGAGGGTTTCTACTATTCTGTCACCTCAGGGACTCTGCCAATGTGACATGCCACCATCATACCATTCCAGCAAAATCTCAACTCCCATTGGCGCTTCTTCCCTTCTGATGTTAGCACTGTATCTCAAAAGTAGTTTTCTACCACATATGGGGTATCGGCATACTCAGGAGAAATTGAAAAACAAATTGTATGGTGCGTTTTCTCTTGTTTCCCTTGAGAAAATAAAAAATTGGGTTGAAAAGAACATTTTTGTAGACAAAATGTGATTTTTTTTTATTTTCACATCTCCAAGTTATAAATTTCTGTGAAGCAGGAGGTTCAAGGTGCTCATCAATCATCTAGATGCATTCCTTGAGGGGTCTAGTTTCCAAAATGGGGTCACTTTCTGGGCTTCCACTGTTTAGGCATATTAAGGGCTCTCCAAATGCGCCATGACATCAGCTCTCACTTCCAGTCACTTTTACATTCAAAAAAATCAAACCGTACTCCTTCTCTTCCAAGCACTGCTATGCACCCAAAAAGTAGTTTTACCCAACATATGGAGTATAGGTGTACTCAGGAGTAATTGCACAACAAATTTTAAGGTCCATTTACGCTTCTTAACCTTGTGAAATAAAAAAAGGGGCTAAAAGTAAATTTTTGTGGGAAAAATGTGATTTTTTTTATTTTCATGGCACTACATAATAAACTTCTGTGAAGAACCTGGAAGTTCAAGGTGCTCACCACGCATCTAGATATATTCCTAGAGGGGTGTAGTTTCCAAAATGGGGTCACTTGTGTTTTTTTTTTTACTGTTTAGGCAGATCAGTGGCTCGCCAAACGTGACATGGCATCCACTCTCGAAAACAGACATTTTTGTGTTCAAAAAGTCAAGTGGTGCTCTTTCCCTTCTGAGCCCTGCCATGCGCCAAGGAATAATTTTTCCCCACATATTGAGTATTGGTGTACTCAAGAGAAATTTCAGCACAATTTTTGGGGTCCATTTTCTCCTGTTAGCCTTGTGAAAATGAAAAAATTGGGGCTAAAAGAACATTTTTGTGGTAAAAATATGATTTTTTTTATTTTTGCAGTTCTACATTATTAACTTTTGTGAAGAACATGAGGCATCAAGATGCTCACCACACATCTAGATATATTTCTTGTGTGATCTAGTTTCCAAAATGGGGTCACTTGTGAGGAGTTTTCACTGTTTAGGTACATCAGGGACTCTCCATACATGACATGGTGTCCGCTTTCGATTCCAGACATTTTGCATTCAAAAAGTCAAACGGTGCTCCTTCCTTTCTTTTCCGAGCCCTGCCATGACCCAAACAGTAGCTTTCTCCAAAATATTGGGTATAGGCATACTCAGGAGAAATTGCACAACTCATTTTTGGGTCTATTTTCTCCTCTTATTGTGAAAATAAAAAAATTGGGGCTAAAGTAACATTTTTTTTTAAAAGTAAAATGTCGTTTTTTTACGTCCACATTGCATTACTGCCTGTGAAACACCTGAAAGGTTAATAAACTTCTTAAACGTGGTTTTGAAGACTTTAAGAGGTGCAGGATTTAGAATTGTTTCACCTTTGGGCATTTTCTGTCATATTGGCACCCCAAAGTCACTTCAAATGTGATATGGCCCATAAAAAAATGATTTTTTAAGTTTTGTTGGAATAAATTAGAAATCGCTGATCAAATTTAAACTTTTTAACTTCCTAACAAAAAAAATAAGGTTTGATAAATTTGTGCTGATGTAAAGCAGGCATGGGGGAAATGTTATTTCTTAACTATTTTTTGTGAAATAACTCTCAGGTTTAAGGGCATAGAAATTTTCAACATTTTCTCTAAATTTCCGATATTTTCACAAATAATCGCAAGTCGTATTGAACAAATTTTACCACTATCATGAAGTAAAACTTGTCATGAGAAAACATTCTCAGAATTAGTGGGATTTGTTGAAGCGTTCCAGAGTTATTACCTCATAAACTGACACTGGTCTGATTTAAATGATGCCCTATATTAAAGGGAACTTGTCACCCCCCGGGCGTTTTTAAGAAAAAGACCCACCTTCAGCAGCACTAAGTCAGCAGTCTGTGAAGGTGGCTCTTTTTTTTCTGGTCTCCTGCAACGCTGAAATATCAAGTTTTAAAACTAAGTCCCTATACCTTAAATGTGTCCCTGAGGTATGGCCTCTTCCCCTGACTCATCCTCCCCCCAGCCATCCATCAAGCCCCTTCAGCGTCACCGCGCCTCCTCCAGAGTTTTTTTACTTTCATTTCGGTTCTTTGTGGCGCCTGCGCTGTTGTAACAGTCCTCGGGCATGCACAGTGCGCGCTGCCTGAGAACTGTCAGAAGACTATTGCGCCTGCATTTTCTCTTTCCCAGATCTCTCCCCACAGCGTGTTATCATGTATTCACACTGCGGGGCTGGCAATCTGGCACCTGCGCAGTCTACATGTTTAGCTGCGCAGTCTAAGGTATGGGGACCTAGTTTTGAAACTCGATATTTCAGCGTTGCAGGGGACAAGAAAAAAAGAGCCACCTTCACAGACTGCTGCCTTAGTGCTGCTGAAGGTGGCTCTTTTACTTAATATTTTTTCTACACATAAGTCCTGATTCATCAAACCTTTTACTCTGGAATTCTTGGTGTACGTTCATATCCAGGGAAAACAACTTGATGATGTAACCTGCCATCCACAGAAGACAATACTTTGAAGTATATTACTATAAGCACTAGTGTTGAGCGATACGATACTGCAAGTATCGGG
>VIAB01015637.1:10724-25065 GCA_009801035.1 Oophaga pumilio | reverse complement strand
GAACCAAAACCCTAGCTACACATCTGAGTGAAGGATATGTTTGTTTTTAATTTCTGGCTGTGCTGCAAGTAAAGTTAACCTGTTTCAATGTTAACCTGACTCCTGACTCTCCTGTCTCCCTCCGCACCGACACCACAGGGAACGCCACCATCACCAACACTAGATAATTGCTGGTGTTTAGCCCCGTACGCCCACAGCTGTGTGCCTCATTACAGTGCTCTGTAGTTTCAGGCTCTGGGCATAGCCACCACCAGCCATGTGACAGTGAAGAAGATCCGACCCATGCCCAGTGTATTGGGTGCCCTGCGCTCCGGGTGTCACATAATAACTCTTATTATACTGATGTCTTCTTCCTTGGCATTCACTCCTGCCCACCAGGGCACAGGTGTGATTGCTACCACTGTGCCTACATATCTTTGTCTCTGTGCCATTGTCCTTTAGCTCTTGAATGTATAACAATCTAAAACAGTTTTCTTCTCATTAGCCTTGGTCAGTCTATGTTGGAATTTTAAAATGAGGCACAAGTCTACTGTGTATGGTTATTGTGCACAAAATATCCCAACTGAGAGCATGTTACCATGCAGAATATGGGGATGAGGAGAGAACATTAAAAATATGTACTGGCTACTATACATGAGTCTACAAGAATGAGCCTATCGCCTGTGTTACTCCTTCTGTTTGATAATGTTTTCTGGATTAGCTCCTGGTGTTAAATGTTTATTCATAGATCTTTAATAGTACCAACATATTCCACAGCACAGTACAGACATTGCCATCATTCACATCAATCTCAATTTCTTTAATTCAGACACACATAAGCGCTAAGGTCAATTCTCTAGGAAGCCATATAACCTATAAGTATGTTTTTGTAACATGGGAGAAAAAGGTAGACTCTGAAGGAAATTCGCACACATATGGGGAGGAAATAAAACCTCCTTGTGGATGTTACCCATTAACAGTTTTTATAACCCAGTGGTGCATGACGGTGTTATAAAAAGCCACCGTTATGCCCTATTGTTAACATAGAGTCCATTACAGAGTGACTTCATCACCCAACTTCATTTCGACATAACCTTACAGAAATAAGAAGAGTTCCCACAGCTATGTATCATTGTCTGTCATATTTGCTCCCATGGAGCTAATCTCTCCATCACTTTGTTACCCAGAAGGATCTTCCCTCTGTCTCTCAGGTCTCCATGCCTGTCAGTCTTAGGTCTCCCTTTCCCATCCCTCTCACTGAGAACAGTCATGCTTGATTGTCATGCATGAAGGGTAAACATGATCTGATATCACTGACCAAATGTTTTAGTACCCCAGGGATATGTCAGTGAGACCAGAACTTTTATTCTGATACAACCAGTAACTCACGAGTAGACTCTGTGAATGTACAAAGATATGTCCAACTTCATGTTTCATGCACCCAACCCACATAAGTGCCTCTGCTAGACTTGTACTAAAGTTCTAGTTTTTGGATGTGGCATATAGCAGAGCTCAGAAAGCTAAACCCGCTCTCACCACAGCTTTTTGTAGACATTGTTTATTGACAGTAAACCACTTCAAAGGAGGGAGTATGGTCTGACCACTTGGTATGCCGGAGCTAGTCCAGCAGTAATAATCTTCTGCTGATAAAACATATATTATTATTATTCATTTATATAGCGCCATTTATTCCATGGCGCTTTACATGTGAAAAGGGGAAATATAGACAAGTACAATAGACATGTGTAAGACAAGGGGCATACAAGTACAGAAGGAGAGAGGACCCTGCTCGCGAAGGCTCACAGTCTACATATTGCATGGAAACAACAGCACACAACCTATTAAGTGACATGTCCCTGAAATCGGTGTCTCAGACCTTACCTCATGCTGTCCTCAGATTACATAGCGAAAACCTGCTGACAGATTCCCTGTAACCCCTTAAGGACCAAAGCCATTTTATATGTTAATGACCAGGCCTTAATTTTGAAATCTGACCACTGTCAATTTATGTGGTTATAACTCTGGAACGCTTCAATGGATCCCACTGATTCTGAGAATGTTTTTTGTGACATATTGTACTTTATGATAGTGGTAAAATTTCTTCAAAATTTCTTGTTTATTTGTGAAAAAAATGTAAATTTGGCCAAAAATTTGACAATTTTCAAACTTTTTATTTGTATGCCCCTAAATCAGAGCATTATGTCACACAAAATAGTTAATAAATAACATTTCCTACATGTCCACTTTATATCAGCACTATTTTTGAAACATAATTTTTTTTTTGTTAGGAAGTTATAAGGGTTAAAATTTGACCAGCAATTTCTCATTTTTCCAATAAAATTTACAAAACCAATTTTTTTTAGAGACCAAATCACATTTGAAGTCACTTTGGGGGACTATATGACAGAAAATACCCAAAAGTAACACCACTGTAAAAACTGCACCCCTCAAGGTGTTCAAAACCACATTAAAGAAGTTTATTAGCTCTTCAGGTGCTTCATAGGAATTGAAGCAATGTGGGAGGAAAAAATGAAAATTTTAATTTTTTTTCATAAAAATTTTACTTCGGACACAGTTTTTTTTTATTTTGGCAAGGGTATCAGGAGAAAATGAACCACAATTTTTGTTGTGAAATTTCTCCTGAGTACACCGATACCCCATGTGTGGAGGAAGACCACTCTCTAGGCACATGGCAGGAATTGGAAGGGAAGGAACACCATTTGAGATTTTGAACGTAAAATTGGCTGGAATAGAGAGCGGACGCCATGCCACATTTGGAGAGCCCCTGATGTACCTGAACAGTGGAAACCCTCCATAAGTGACCCCATTTTGGAAACTAGACCCTCTAAGGAACTTATCTAGATGTGTGGTGAGCACTTTGAACCCCCAAGTGCTTCACAGAAGTTTATAACGTAGAGCCATAAAAATAAAAAATTATATTTTTTCCACAAAAAATCTCATATTTTTTCCACGAAAATAATCTTTTTGCCCCCAATTTTTTATTTTCCCAAGGGTAAAAGCAGAAATTTGACCCCAAACGTTGTGCAATTTGTCCTGAGTACGCTGATACCCCATATGTGGGAGAAAACTACTGTTTGGGCACACGTTGGAGCTCAGAAGGGAAGGAGCGCCATTTGATTTTTTTCAACACAAAATTGGCTGGAATTCAGATTGTATGCCATGTCGCATTTGGAGCGCCCTGATGTGCCTAAACAATGTAAACACCCCCAGAAGTGATCCCATTTTGGAAACTAGACCCCTCAAAGAATGTATATAGATGCATGGTGAGCACTTTGAACCCCCAGGTGCTTCACATAGAGCCGTGAAAATTAAAAATCACATTTTTTCCTCAAAAATCATCTTTTAGCACCACATTATTTATTTTAACAAAGGTAGCAGGAGAAAATGGACCCCACACATTGTTGTTCAATTTCTCCTGAGTACACTGATACCCCATGTGTTGAGGAAGACCACTGTTTGGGCGTCCCGGAAGGTTAGGAGAAAGGTTTGACTTTTTGAACACAAAATTGACTGGAATCGAGAGCGGATTCCATGTCACTTTTGGAGGGCCCCTGATGTGACTAAACAGTGGAATCCCCTGCAAGTGATACCATTTTGGAAACTAGACCCGTTAAGGAACTTATCTAGATGTGTGGTGAGCATCTTGAACCACCAGGTACTTTACAGAAGTTTATAACAGAGCTAAGAAAATTAAAAAAAAACTAATTTTTCCCCCAAAATGTTTCTTTCAGCCCCAAATTTTTTATTTTCTCAAGGGTAACAGGAGAAAATGGACCCCAGAATTTGTTGTGCAATTTCTCCTGAGTATGCCAATACCCCATGTGTGGGTGAAAACTACTTTTGAGGCACAGTGCAAAGCTCAAAAGGGAAGCTGAGCCATATTATAGTGCAGATTTTACTTGCAGGAAATCAGCTCCTGTTCCTCCTCCTCCTATCACCCAATACGTGTTGAGAAGATGAGATGAGGCTGGACTGTGTAGCATCACTAAGTATAGTTTCTTGCTCCTCAACTTGCTCCGCCTGCAAAGCCTCAATATTAATTGTAAGCAGCAAGTGTTTCAGTAGACTGAGAAGCGGGATGAATGATGCTGATTATGGCATCATCGCCGCTCACCATCTTGGTCGAGTCCTCAAAGTTTTGGAGAATCGCCCAGATGTTAGACACCCATGTCAACTTATCAGTTCTTGTGTGTGGAGGCTGACCGGAATACTGACAAGCATGGTGCAGCTTGTAACGAACTACTGCCCTCTGCTGCTCACAAAGTCTTGCCAACATATGTAATATTGAGTTCCAATGTGAAGTGATATCGCACGCCAGTCGGTGAGCTGGAAGTTGCAAACACTGCTGCTTCACTGCCAAGGTGACTGCAGCTGTAGCTGACTTGCGGAAATAGGCACACACAAGGCGTTTTTTCACAAGTAGCTGAGGCAGAACTGAGAAACTGCTGAATAACTAAATTGGACATTTGGGCCAGGCATGGTATGCGTGCAAGGTTGCCAAGCTTCAAAGTTGCCACCAGATTACGGCCATTGTCACCCACTCTGCAGCGGTGTGCGGTTTGTCACCTATGCAGAGTTTGTTTCCGCTTGGCCGGATAAGTGCTGCGGTGCTTCCAGCTTGCGACTGATGTTGATGTTTCTGAGATGGAAGGAGAGCAGGAGGAGGTGCAGGAACTGCTGTAGACGGGGGGCAACCCTGATTGAACCAGTACCCACAATCATTCTTGTCGATAGTACATGTTTCGTCCCAGGGTCCGACTGAGTCCCGGCTTCCACACTGTTCACCCAGTGTGCAGTCAGGGAAATGTAGCATCCCTGGCCACAAGCATTTATCCAGGTGTCCATGGTTAAGTGGACCTTCCCAGTAACTGCGATGTTCAAGGCACGACTGATGTTATGGGACACGTGCTTGTGTAAGGCGGGGACTGCACCCTAGATGAAATAGTGGCAGCTTGATCGAGTATCGAAGGACAACCGCTGCCTTAAGGTTGCGGAAAGCTTCACAAGCCTAAACAACTACATATCCAGGGCAAGCAGTCTGTTTCTATAGTGGAACAGAAAAATGGAATTCTAAGCACAGAACATAGGCTGAGATTGAAACGTCTCCACAGATTTTGCAATGGGGTTCAGTAATTTCAGTAACATCTCAATTGAACATCCTTGTCCTGTTATCATTTACTATTCTAATAACTCAAATTATAGTGCAATAATAACACAGAGTTCTGACCACAGACAATATAATGGAAGAAATTACTCCAATAATTCCATAGTGCTACTCAACTCTTTTCTCCTTCATGTTTCTGACAATGAGCACAGGTAAATTAACTTTGCATGGGAAAATGGAACTAAAAGAAAGACTGTAGCATTGGTGGGCTTAAAGATAATGGTCATTGTAAAGATGAGCAGTGTTGTGGAAACTAGCCCTAATTCTCCAGCTGAGCGTGACTGACAATCAGTCATCTTCTCACCAAAATATCCCTTTGATTGACAGCTGAGAGATGTGCTTCATTCAGTCTCACTTTACAAATCACATGGTTGATAAAAGGGAGCAATGAATAAATAATGTCTTTATTTTGGTGAGTCGTCCTCATCTTCACTTTCGATATTACCATTGAGTTTTTTTTAACCTAAATATTCATGTTATAGATGTTGTTCAGATAAAGGTTAAAAAAATAAATTCTTATAACATTAAGATACAATTTTTATTTCTGCCCATCACACTGCTGGCAGATTAACGACTACAGAATCAATCAAGGTCTTCTATTCAATTTCTATGACACAGTTAAAGATTAATAATGAGTAGATTTTGAAACTACTATGCACGCGAATGTAACATCCTATTCCTTTGAGATAGTTACATCAAATTTTTTAAAGGATCTGGCAGGATCAGGGTTGATTTTTAATTAGCTATAATTAAAATAAATTATAAAAAAAAAATTGTTTTTAGCTGTAAAATTCAGATTCTCAGTTGAAATCAAGGAACCTGTCACTGTTTTTTTTTTTAAAAAAGAGCTTTTATTACACTCACCTACGATGCGGACTGGTCCGATGGGAGTCACTACACTGTGTTCCAAATTATTATGCAAATAATATTTTCTCAGATTTTCCCAAATTACCTATATGAATTTCAGTCATTGTAATTTTACAGTCAAATAACTATTAGAGTACAATTGAAAGGTTTTTGTACAAACTGCCCATGATAACAGTATATTTAAAAAATAAAAATAAAACACTCAAACTGCACTCAAAATGCATGTTCCAAATTATTATGCACAGCAGAGTTTTCTACCTTTTCATTTTAATGAAGAACAAAAAAATGGTCATTTTTGAAATTATAAGCATTATCAGGTTATTACAAAATGAAATCAAACAGTTTTCACCTCAAAACTTTATTCTAGGTGATGTTACATTTGCACATAGGACCCCTTGTTCAAAAGGAGCTTCTGAACTCTCTCGTCCATTGAATTTGTCAGGTTTTCGATGGTTTCTGCTTTAATTGTTTTGCATGAGGACAGAATACCCTCCCAGAGCTGTTGCTTAGATGTGAACTGCCTCCCGCCATCATAGACACTCCTTTTGATGATGCTCTAGAGGTTCTCAATGGGGTTGAGGTCAGGGGAGCATGGGGGCCACACCATAAGTTTGTCCCCTTTTATGCCCATAGCAGCCAGAGATGCAGATGTGTTATGTGCAGCATGAGACGGTACATTATCATGCATGAAAATGATCTTGCTGCGGAATGCACGGTTCTTCTTCTTGAACCATGGCAGGAAGTGCCGTTTGAGAAACTCAACATACACTATGGAGTTCATCTTTACCCCTTCAGGGATCCTAAAGGGGCCGACAATCTCTCTCCCCATGATTCCAGCCCAAAACATTACTCCACCTTCTCCTTGTTGGCGCCGTAGCCGTGTTTGCATGGGGAGTCCATCAACCAGCCATCCTCCACTCCATCCATCTGGACCATCGAGCGTTGCTAGGCACTCATCGGTGAACAAAACAGTTTTGAAGTCAGTCTTCATGTATTGTTTGGCCCACTGGAGCTGTTTCTGCTTGTGTGCAGTGGATAGAGGAGGTCGACAGGATGGCTTACGCACAGCTGCAAACCTCTGAAGGACCCTGCATCTTGTTGTTCGGGGGACGTTGGAGGCACCAGCAGCTTCAAAAACTTGTCTGCTGCTATGACAAGGTTTTTTTGCCGCTGCTCTTTTAACCTGACGTAATTGCCTGTAGGAAAGAGTCCTCAATTTTCCCTTATCAGCACGCACACGTGTGTACTGTGAATCAGCTACATACTTCTTGATTGTGCGATGATCACGATGAAGTGTCTTGGCAATGTTGATTGTAGTCATGCCTTGACATAAACACTCCACAATTTGTTGCTTCTCAGCAGCCGACAGATCCTTTTTCTTTCCCATTTTGGCAGAAAATGTAGGCTGCTTAATAATGTGGGACAGCCTTCTTAAGTAGTCTTGCCTTTCATTGGACACCTGCCAAACTAAATAGCACAGGTGTCTGCAATTGCTTACAGTGATATAAAGAGCCCTGACACACATCACCATCAATGAGTTTAACTGACAAACAAAAAAATTCTTGCCTTATCACTCCTAAACAATTTTTGCATAATAATTTGGAACACAGTGTAGTCTTGGTCCGGTGCCTCCTCTCTTCTTGTGATCACTGTCCTCCTTTTTTTTTCGTGTGGATGACGCATCCTACGTCACCATACAGGGTCATCCTCAGCATCACGCTCCTGTTCAGGCACACTTCTCTGAGCTGCCGAGGGCAGAACGAAGTAATGTATTGTGCATCAGCTGGGTTCCTTCACCTTTCCGGGTACATTACAGTACTTTGCTCTGCTCTCGGCAGGGCAGAGAAAAGTATGCCTGCGCTGGAGTGTGATGCTGGGGACACTGAGTGGGGACACTGAGTGGTGACGTAGGACTCGTCATCCACATGAAGCAAGAAGGAGGACGGAGATCACAAGTAGAGTGGAGGCACCAGACCAAGACCGGACCGCACAGTAGGTGAGTATAATAAAAAGTGTTTTTTGCTTGGAGAGCGGATTGGGGAGATATATACAGCATTTTAGAATGTTGTAACAGAGGGCTTACAGTTGATGACATCACTTTATATGGTAAAAACCTGGTGACAGGTTCCCTTTAAGAAATGCAGGATTTCTGACTGCATAGTTTATGTACAATATGTAAATACTGACTCTATATATAAAGGTCAATATTTTAAATAACAGCCATTTACATTAGAGCGTGTTCATATGAACCTATAAAAAAATTGTTCAGCGTTTCATCCAGAAAAAGTGGGACAAATTTTTTCTCCCTTGTCATTACCGTGTGCAATCTGTTTTTTTTTTACAGCAGCCATTATTAATAATTTACAAGACCATTTATAGTTTCCTATGTCACAGATTTGCAATGTATCCATAAAAAGCGGAGGGTGTCCTGTGTCACCATATAGCATCTGACTTGAATGGGGGAGTCTCATACGATTAACGGAAGAAACTAGTGCATGCTGGGATTTTTTTGCACACAGATTCGTCCAGTGAAAAAAAATTGTTCATCTGCACTGCCCCATTGAATGACATTGATCAGAGTGATGTCCGTTATTTTCACTGACAGCAGTCGGACCAAAAATACAGTTGTGTGAATGAGCCCTCAGAGATGTACATTGAAGCTTCTAGGACCCAATACTAGAGCACATCTCCATATTTTTCATACATGAAAATCACTGATTGTGAAAACTAACACTGACCAAACTCTGATGAAACTCATTCTTTGTATATATGAGAACAAGCGCGAACGTCTAAATGAGGCCTCACCAGATTTTATAAGTACAATTTTGGGAATATTTTTATTTACATAAACATACCTACTTTTTGACAGAACTCTCCCCCTCCCTGAATGAGTCTGGATGCCACAGCTGAGTCTGATAGTGCAGCATCTCAGCATTATGGCCAGGAAGCACTACCTTGAATACTTGTGATCTCTTATGGGTGACCGGAGGTCTATTCTTTCTCCCAGAGTTTTCAAATTTGCCAGGAAAGTTGGCAAGTAAGTTTTTAATAGTTTTTCCCATGTAGAAGAAAGGTCTCTGTGCCTCCTTAGACAATAGGTTTTATTTAGACCGGTCTGACACAGATTATAAAGCACATTGGGTGTTTTACTACTGTAACGTCTACCGTACATATTTAAAGTTAGAGAATGATAAATCAAAGAGTATAATCAGCATTAGATAGCTACAAAAATAATAAAAAATTTGCAAGCCCCCCCCCAAAAAAAAAGTTAAGTCTGCAGCCCCATAAATTTTAAGGGAATACTATGTGCAGACAGGGCAGGCACTACCACTGCTACAGTTTTTCCATCTCTATATGGTGTCAGGAGACTTATTAGGGTTACTGGTTGAGATCTCCAATTGGTTTGGGAACCATTGATGTAGACCATGTGTAAACTCATAGATGGAAACAAGCTATTACTTATGTTTCATCCAAGCTGTTAGGGACCAAGTTCTAAATTACATTTCTAACCGTGTTTTGTGCTTCGGAGGCTGCAGTGCAATAAGTCTTCCCTGTGTAATGTAGTACAATAGAGTGAATGTATGCACTTCCACTTAATCCGCCTCTTGTCCAGTGGTGGTCTACATGTGTGGGGTGATCACAGCCATTTTTTATGCAAGGTTCATGTAACATAGCTGAGTACAAGAACTGAACATGACCCAGACGTGAACTGTTATTGTTCAATTTGAGGTCAAGAAACCATTTGACTTTTTAATTATTTTTTTTTAACCATAACAATGTATAAACTTGTCATCTTTATTCTTTGGGGCTTTTCTGTCCTCCTCTCCGTTTTTCTTAGATTTGTGTTGGATTTGAAGCTAATTGAAACTCATCCTTGGAGAAGGTCATCCCCTCATTCTCCTCTTACTACAGAGCAATTCAATTTCATCTCGGCCTCCTCTGTCAGAAATAATAGGAATTCGACAATGTTAGAATAATTTCTATTTTTCAAGGAAGTGATATATGTGCTACATGGTGTACTCTGATACTTGGCCATGTGGCTTTAGAGTCGCCAACTGTTATTATAATGTGGCGGTCATTACACTAAACAATTTTGCAACATTGCAATGCAAAAATATCTTTGAGTACAGACCCTTTGGTCCAGTGTTGTGTTAGTTCATATTCATGTGGCAGATTAAGATACAATACAACTGAACGGAGCTTTACATAAGCACATTCACTGGTGAAAAAACAACTCAGATTTTGAAGGGAACCTTAATGTTTCTCTAAGTTTCCTAAACCGCCACTATTACACCATACAGTATATGAAGGAATTCACTGAAAAGGAAATCATATCCAAAAACATCACAGACAAAAGCAGCCATACTTACCAATACCTGGTCACAATAATAATATACTCCCATTACAATAGGCAAAGGCTGAACAGGTGCAAAATACTGATGAACAACCACTCACACACCTACCGTTCTTTGGGGGAAGAGGTTGCTTTATATAAGGGCTCACGCACACATTTGTGCAAACTGATCAGAGCACAATTAATCCCAAACCTCCATTATAGCACCATATATGCCAATTTCTGTATTCCAATAAGGTCTGATGTGCCCCTCTAAGGTAGGTAGCTGTCTTTTATAAATGAATTGTTATTCCGCCGTTCACAATATGAGTCAGGATGGATGCCCTGTGGTTTCTATTACCCCAAATCAGTCCTCAGTTTGATCCTCTTATTTCACCCCCAGTAGGAAATCTCTTCCAGCTGTGCTATGTGCTTGAAATACAATCATAAGGCTCCATTCACACCTCTGTTGTCATGGATGTGTCAGAGGCTGCAGACCGTTGCACTGCATCGGTCTGCAGAAGGTCTCAGCAGTTTGCTTTGCAGACTAGTGGCCACCTCCCCCGGTGCTAATGGCCATACCTGGACCTGGGTGATATTTCCTATTTGCACTTCTCTGTTGTGGCTTGGAGCTGTAGCAGTCTGCTAGCGTCCTCTTGGAGTTTGGAGTGTGTCGGTGTTTCTCTCTGAGTCTACTCTAGCTAAGTGTCCCCCTTGCTTCATTTTTCCTTGCAGTCTTTAGTGTTAGTGGGATTGACTAGTGCTATCCTGTCCTTCCCTGCCAGGGTCACACAGGGATTAGTTATCCTGCTTGGCGATAGATGCAAAACCTATGTAGAGACGGTAGAACAGACAGGGTGACATTAGATCAGTCTAGGGGTCTCCACTTCCGCTTCCCTAGTGTTCCCCTTCCCTTATCCCTTTGTGTTACACTTAGTCTATCCTACACTGTACGTGACATTTGTGTTTCCAATACATGTGGTATCTGCTTTTTTCACAGATGCAACACTTAACCATTGTAATTTATGATGCTATGCACATGTCCGTATTTTTGCACAAACCACGTGCCTGTGCAAAACACATGGAGTCAGGTCCATTTTTTTTCCCGCATCATGGTTGACATGGGCCAATACAAATCTATAGCTCAGTGAAAAACACGTACAGCGGATGGTTGGCTTGATTATGCCATCTGTATGTTGTCCGTGTTTAAAAAAGCAAAGTTTAGGAGAAGCTTTTTCATTTCTTTCTTTATCCATACAAGAAAAACACTGATGACACATGGATGGAAAACACTGATGACACTGCTACCATTTTTTCACATCCATGCTTCATACAGACATATGACGTAGGCCTTGCAGGGACTGTATGGAAGTCAAGGGATATCAGTTGCACCCAGGGATGTGCAATTAGATGATTTGAGGCAGGACTAGTTTGGGGAAAAAGATTTCCTGCTGGAATAGTCAGGCCTCAAAGTTAATATTTTAAAGGGTGGTCCAAAAATGTCCCTATTAGAATACAGAAGTACAGCACCATAGAGTTGACTGGCGACAGCCATCGGACTTGACAGACTCACTTTACGATGAACATCAGGTCCCCTATGTTTCTGCTGCACCAAACATGAACCATAACTTAGAACCATGGGGTTGTATTGCCATGACACAAACGTTCAAATGCAGCCAATCTATAGCCATCCAAAACAGATACCAGGGATATGACTTTCAATACAAAAATTTATTTACCGTGCAAAAAATCTTAGTGTTTTCCTCTTGCGCTAATGAACATCACAAGCCAGAAAGTCTGCAACTACTGTAATGCACATGTAGGCAAAAAAATTGCTACGCATTTAGCAATGTACACCAATGTTGGACTCCATCCCTTTGATGTGGGCTCCGGCGGTGAGCCCACATCTTTCCTGGCACATGTCAGCTGTTTTGAACAGCTGACATGTGCCGGGAACAGCAGCGGATGGAATCGTGATCCACCCATGGCTATTAACCCATTAAATGCCGCTGTCAAACTCTGACAGCGGCATTTAACATGCGCTTCCGGCAATCACGCTGGAAATCTGGTCACTGATGGGTTGGCATGACAACCAGAGGTCTCCTGCAGACCTCTATGGTTGTCACTGCCGTATTGCTATGAGTGCTGCCAGGCAAGTCAGCAATTCTGCTACATACAGGCGATCTGATCATCACCTGTATGTAGCAGAGCCGATCGGACAAGTGCAGCTTCTAGTCTCCCATGGAGACTATTGAAACATGCAAAAAGTAAAAAAAAATGTTTTAAAAAATAAAAAAAATAAAATTTCAAATCACCCCTCTTTCACCCTATTCAAAATAAAACGATGAAAAAAAATCAAACATACGCGTATTTGGTATCGCCGCATTCAGAATCGCCCGATCTATTAATATAAAAAAATAATTAACCCAATTGCTAAACTGCGTAACGAGAAAATATTTGTTTTTTTTGGTTGTATCTGCACCAAAATGGTTTCATTAAATGGTTTCATTAAAAACGTCAGGATAGCATGCAAGAAATAAGCCCTCACCCAATCTAAGTTCATGAAAAATGGAGACGCTACGGGTATCGAAAAATGGCGCAATTTTTTTTTTTACTTACTTTGGAATTTTTTTTCTCCACTTAAATAAAAAAGAACCTAGACATGTTTGGTGTCTATGAACTCATAATGACCTGGATAATCATAATGTCAGGTTAGTTTTAGCATTTAGTGAACATGGTTAAAAAAAAACAAAAAACAAACAACTATGGGATTGCACTTTTTTTGCAATTTCACCCAACTTGGAATTTTTTTCCTGTTTTGAGTAAACGACATGGTAAAACAAATAAAGTTCTTCAAAAGTACAACTCGTCCCGCAAAAAACAAGCTCTCATATGGCCATTTTGACCAAAAAATAAAAAAAGTTATGGCTCTGGGAAGAAAGGGAGCAAAATATGAAAATGCAAATCCAAAAATACCTCTTGTCATTAAAGGGTTAACTGTTCTACAAATGTATCCATGCTTACTGGAGATATTCTTGTTCTGCTTATTCTCTTCCAGTATCTGTGTAATTGCTGTTTTCAGTACAGATAAAGTAAAAACATGTCACTAAGAAAAGTAGATAGGAGTTTGATAAATTCATACAACAAGAATTTTCAGTACTCTCCACTTCAGATTTTTCAATGGTCTTCTCTCAACTGATTCTTCTGCATTCACCCTTACATATAGGTTCATAAGGCCGGCGTCACACTTGCGAGTGTGATGCGAGTATTTCTATGCAGCCGCACACTCGGGTCCGAGAGCGGGCGGCCGTGCCGGGTGTTGATGCGAGAAAGTCGTGCGACTTACTCGAGTCACACTCGCAAGTGTGACGCCGGCCTAACGATCGCAGTTGCAGAGGTCAAGATCACAACCAGGCCCGTGTGGGTGAGGGGCATGGGGACGCCAGCACAAACTTCAGCTAAATGTGCGTCAAAGAAAGCACATTCAGTTAAACTGTATTACTGTGGAGAGGCCAATCAGAGGCCAGCAGCTGACGGCGTGCATATGACTGGGGACACATGGCAGTGACATCATGCACTCCCATTGCTTGCATGCTGAAGTTAGCTGCTGGCTTCAGAAGAAGATGACACGCGGCGGGGGAATGGAGGAAAGATGATTAAAATAATTTCTTTTTTCCTATTCATTAAATAACAGCAGCAGAATGTGGGACATATACCAGGATGGGGATATACTGCATACTATATACCAGGATGGGGAACATACCATACATATCATGATGGGGGATACTTATATACCTGGATAAGGGACATATATACCAGGATGGGGGATATATGTACTAGGATGGGGAACACACATACCAGGATGGGGGATAATTATATACCTGGATAAGGGACATGTATACCAGGATGATGGAAATATATACCATGAAGGGGAACATAGTCATGGCCAAAAGTTTTGAGAATGACACAAATATTAT
>VIAB01015635.1:26226-36651 GCA_009801035.1 Oophaga pumilio | reverse complement strand
CACCTCGCACACACGGCTCTGCTCCGTACACCTCGTACACACAGCTCTGTTACATTCACACTGTAAACCCCTCCTGACCTCTCACACATAAAGTTACCATCATCCAGCACTATGACGACCAGCACAGCAGAGTCCTGCACACAGGAGGAGTCTGATCATGTGACACCTAACTCCTCCGATCCTGTGACCTCATCACAGGTCCTGCTCGCACATTTACAGAGGACAATGGTAAATGCTCGCTGTGATAATCTGAACAGCTGGGAGGGCAGGAAGGGGTGCATGGGGGGGCGTGGCGGCTTCTCTCACTGCGGGACACATAGTGTCCCCACCGTGACAGCTGGTTGGAGGGTTAGAATCGGGACTAGGAGAGTCGGCACCACGTGTTCTGGGTTTCGCTCTGCCGCCCCCTAGCTTCAGTGAGGAGCCGCCGCCTGAGACCAAAGGCTCAACTCGCCTCATTATAGCTGCGCCCCTGGTCACAGTGCAGTGAGGACGCTCCTGATAGTGCTGCAAGTGAACTTGTCAGTTGCCTAGATAGGATCCTGTCCTGTGTGAAATCGATCCTCCATCATGGAACTAGATTGTGCAAAAACAGTGTGGCAGTCTCCAGAGGTCCCATTTGCTACTCTAAATCATTTGTGATAAAACTGTGTTTCAGTGGCAAATCTGAAAGCCAGATTTCCACTTAAAAATTGCTAGGCCTATTATTGGAGTGCGACCGCGAGCCTCAATTAGCTAATCCAAATCGTTTAAGATAAAATGGTGTTTCATAGACAAATCAGAAATCCAGAGGTCCAATTAAAAATCATTAGGCCTAATATTGGGGTGCAACGAGGAGGCCCAACTAGCTAATCCAAATTGTTTGTGATAAAACTGTGTTTCAGTGGCAAATCAGAAGGCTAGATTTCTACTTAAACATCGTTTGGTATAACAGTGTTGTTCAGGCACACTATTTAAGAGAATAATTAGTGATTTTTCATTCAGTGACAGGTGACTGACAGCTGTGGGCCTAAGATTGTAAAACAGCAGGTTACAAAAGGTGAAGGGTACATACAACATGAGTGGGGAAAAGCAAGGTCGTGGTGGAAGGGGGAATAGGCTTGGTGTTCGACATGTACGTGGGTTAGGTTTTAATGTTAATGAAAGCTCAACTGAACAAAAACCGTCTCGTCCTATCCAAAGACCACTGATAACATCTGTTACTGGACGGGCTACTCGACTCCATTTGTTTGACAGCCGTACAGCTGTACGCCTTGTAGATGAGGCTCAGAAAGAGCATGTGCTACAGTGGATGGCGAGTGCTGCATTAAGTGGTCTCTCCTCCTCTTCCTCCAACTTAACATCATAGTACAATCCTCAGAGGTGGCCCCCCAATCACCCTTATTACCCCCTGCATCAAAAATTTCCAAATGCCCAACTCACTGTTGGGAACCACAGATGGGCCATTCTGCAGAGCTGTTCACACATTCTATTCCATGGGCATCAGAGGTCTGCTCTGAAGAATCACAGAATCCAGAGGAGTAAAGCATCTGCACTGATGCCCAAAATGTTTTCATGTTGGATCCTGGCCTGGACGAAGTAGGGTCCGAGCAGAATCCAGACCCTCGTCACCAGACATTAACCACCAAGGGTGGAGGTGATCCTGATGAGACTCAAATACCAGAGGCGCACGTGGACTGTACTGTTGTGTCAGAGCAGGAAGAGGAGGAGGGTGACTCTCAGTGTGAGAATAGAGAATTTGATTATGAGGTTGTATATCCCACTTGGTGTGAACTGAGAGGTACACAGCTGAGTAGCTCAGCAGTGGAGGTGTAGGAGCAATATGACCAGGAGGTTACGTTGCGTCTTCTCACACAGATATGAAGTGATGCAACCACAAGCACTGCATCCTCAGGCCCCACTCTGGCTGTGGCCAGCACTGGTCGCAAGTGTGCAGTTTGCAGGGGCGGCAAGGGTTGCCTAGCCTGGGCCTTTTTTGAGACTGCAAAGGATGACCCAACACATGTTATCTGTCAAATTTGCAAAGTATCTTTGCTTTACTTTGGGTAGTACGTGGTATATGGGTATGACAGGGGGCTCAACATAAATATATTCCATAATATTTTTGTCTAAAGCCCCTATGTGTAAACCTTCTAAAAGCAGAATATATAAACTCTTATTGAAATGATTAGTGGGATGTTTACACAATTCAAAATAATCATCCTTATTCTCCAAGTTCACAAGATTGAGCTTACTATTTAAGCCAGCATTCAAAATGACAGGACGGATTAATAAGTCTGTATTAGATTTGAGATTTTTCAAGGCAATTTTTTCAGATCTGGTAAGATTATCATTACATATACTATTGCCCGAACTAGGCACTGGGAAATGTGCCTTAATCCCTTCCATACAGAGGAAGCCGGACTGGGAAACATGTTAGGAAAATGTGATGGATCTCGGGAGTGCTGTGGTGCCAGATGGGAAATCCCTGGGTCTGACAGGAGGATCAAGTGTAGGGATCAGGGCCGGCGTCAGCACCCGGCACACCCGGGCAAGTGCCGGGGCCCTGGCGAGACGGGGGGGGCCCACTCACGCTCACTCATGGCAGCAGACATGCTTCCAGGCGGTCAGGATTGGTGGAGTCTAGTAGAGCGCCGCCCCCTGTCTCTTCTCACTGGTGCCGCAGCCAGGGAGGAAGTGACGAGGCTGAGACAGGAAGAAGCGAGCGGCAGAGGACGGAAGCAAGTTTGTGTGCAGGCTGCAGGCAGCGTTGAGAAAGAGAAATGGTCCCGAATCCTGGCACTGCACAGATTTCCGGCGCTCGCTGAGGTTCATGAGTCCTGCGGGCTGCGGCAGTGATAGTGAGTACAGACATGTGGGTCCTGAAAGAGCTGATTAATGCTTTCCTCCTGGCTCCTGTGTTATTCCAGGGGAAAGGTTACGTACACTACACAGTATATTAGCTGCTGGGGGTGGTCACAAGCTGTCGGTCTGGTCTGTGCTGGATGAAATCTGAGAAAGTGCTGTAAAATCTACAAAACGCTGCCTGCTCTTCTAAGTGCTGACCACATATGATGAGTTTATGGCGTGGAATTAACAGTGGAAACCTGATTCGTTTATAGGTAGCAGTGTGCACAATTAGAAATGTAAATAATGTCATGCTTCATCACCGGGTCATCAGTTTACATGACATATTATCTCCTTTATAGAGTCTCTTATATGTTATATTATGAGGGGGGTCTCATATGGTATGTTATGGGGGGTCTCATATGGTATGTTATGGGGGGTCTCATATGTTTTGTTATGAGGGGAGTCTCATATGGTATGCTATGAGGGGGTCTTAAAGAGTACATAACATACCATATGAGACCCCCCTCATAACTTAGGGGAAGTAATATAAAGTGATTTTAGGCAGAACCTGTGCAGAGATCTCGGTCCAGCTCCAGTCATTATAGAGTTAAGCTGGATTCACACTTGCTTATTTTGCACACAGATCCGTTTTCGTCTCCATTGACTTTCAGTGGTGACGGATTGGACTTGCGTGTGCATTCAGTTGTCACCGTTTTTCCACAGATCCCTGTGTCTGCATATTTTATCTGACGCACAAAAACACAACTTGTTGCAGTTTTGTGTTGTCTGAAAAACACGCAGGCTCCGGGAGATGCACGGATCCGCGGCTACACGTCTGGAATTAAAAGGGAGCTCTATGGAGCACGGATCCAGGACAACACGGATTCGGGTGCTTCCATGTGCAGGGATTCGTTCTGCGGACTCAGCATGCTCAGAAGCCAGGGATGTGCTGTATGGGAAAGTGATGAAGCTGTATGGGACCAGTATGCAGACATAATGTAGACTCTGCATGCTGTTCTGCCATAGAGTGATCTTTCCCGCCTCACTAGAAGGGCTTGTGCCTTATGTTACAGTGTGGTAATGTTAATAACATGTATTGGGAGCATGTACATAACATGGTGGCACATCGTTAGGGGCTGCACGAGTGGGTCTGCTTTCACACTAGCGTTTTGGTACGGTGCGTTGTGATGCATAGCAATCCTGATGCATCCTGATCGAGATTACATCCCTATCCAGACAGGACATATACAAAAAACACCACATACTATACTTGTACTATACCTATATTTCTCTGCTGTTGGTATGTGTTAAAGTGGGGGCGGGGGGCCCACTGAGACTCTTTCTCCCGGGGCCCTCAAAAACCTGGAGCTGGCCCTGTTAGGGATAGTCCAAGCTGAATTAAACAGAAGCTCGAAATGTACTGTGTTGAATAAACTGGAACTGGAGGGTGCTGTGCCCGATACTTCTTGTTAAAGACTGATGTACTTGAACTATCCAGTGAAGTTGAGCTTGTTAAAGTGAATCGTGTGTCCTCTGATGTGTGCATGGCTGATCCTGAAACTAAGGACCTGGATACAGCTTAGTCCTCCAGCCTACAAATGAGTGCAAGGCAAACTTCACAGCACAACACATATGGACTGGGATACTGTTTGTTTGTGGGGTCTCAGGGTGTGGAGAAACAGCAGCTCGCCCACGGATACTGCCCTGGGCACCTTACATCCAGTATTATAAAAATTGAGCTTTTAAAATTGTTCTAAATAAAAGTTTTGTTACCTCAGGATACATTTTTGTGTTTGATACTTCCTGGTATTTGGCTTTGACAAAACTTTATTGCAGGGGTGCACGACATTTTTTGGTCCAAGGGCCATATTGCTATACTGAACTAATCCCAAGGGCCGCAAACTTTTCTTTATGGGGTAATTACATGAATCACTAAAACCACCATTAGTACATTAATACATCACCAGAACCAAATATTGAATATTTGATAATGATTTGGACAGTTTCTGTTGCAAAAAAATCAGTGAGAACATTCGCTAATTTAAACTGAGTTTGTTGGAGCATTAACTCTCCAAATCCTCCTCATTATCTCAAATCTCTACATTTTTACAGTTTTTAAGTTTTAACATAGTCATGAAATATTTTATGGTTTGCTACATGTGTACAAGATCAGAACCACTGTCAGCACATAAATGCATCACCAGAACCACCATCAATACATGGTTCTGAAAGACGCTAATACATTTGATATGCATCCCATACAGCTCCGCTGGCCGCACAAATCCTTTGGTGGGCCGCATGTGGCAAGAAAACGTATATTGTGCAGGACTGCTTTATTGATACAATCGTGAACTGTAGATGCGTTTTTAGTGTGTTTTACCAGCAGAAGTACAAAAAACGCATATATTTTTTTTACTGCTTTTCCTGATCAAATACAATTCTATGGGAAAACTTTCATGTAAAACTCAGCGTACCCGCAAGAGAAATTACCATGTTGTGAATTTCATAGACACATCTCAGTTCACTTTATGCTGCCTAAAAATGCACAGTGGGCATGAAATTTCTATAAATCACATTCACTTTGCTGGAATTGTAAGACACTGCATTTTTGGACCAGCGAAAACATGCATCAAAAACAGGTGGAGGTGGAGGAAGACAAGAGACTGGGAGATACTACCCAGCCCCACCTCATTTGCTCAGTGCAGATTGGGTAACGATGAGGTGGAGGTTGAGGAAAAGGAGGAAGACCATGAGCTTGGCACATATGGCAGACTTTATGTACCACTGCCTTTCCCGTAAGCCTAGCATTATATTCATACATTATATTCATATATTCATACTAGTTGTTCATCCGGATAAACCCATGCTACAAGGAGAACTTTGCATCTCTCCTTCCTGACATATAGAGGTCTACTAAATGGTGCTATACCAGAAGGCCATTGTGGAAAAAATGTTGAAAAATTCCCATCAGACAAGCTAGTGGCAGGGGGCAAGCTTCCTTTTCCAACCAAGGAGGAGAAGCGAGGGAGCCACACACCAGGTACAGCAGATGCAAGGGTACACTGTCAAAGGCCTGGGCCAATTTTATGGCACTCTCCCAGCGTCCAGGCCCTGATGACCGAGTATTTTTGACAAGGTGGGAAAAGTTTTTAAAGATGGTCAAGAAATACCAACATCCTCCCTAATTCCCCTGCGACCTTCAGCTATTGGGTCTAGAAGCTGGACACCTAGCATGAGCTGTCCCTCTATGCCTTAGAGGTATCATGCTGCCTTGCCACTAGCATCTTGTCTGAGCGGGTTTTTAGCGCTGCCGGGGAGGTCATAACAGATAGGCACTTTTGCCTGTCAACAGAAAGTGCTGACATGCTCATTTTGATAAAAATGAACAAAACCTGGATTAACCCCGACTTTTTCACATCATCACATGACAGCAGCACATAAAGTGTTTTCAATCTTCAATATTTGAATGAGGCCCACCAGTTGTTGCTAACAAGGGTTTAAGAATGACTGGATGACCCTATTTATTAATTTTTCCTGGCTTTGCACTTTGTACAAAGCCTTAAGGAGTGTAGGAGTACATCAACTACACTTTCAAAATATTTTAATAAGGCCCACAAGTTCAATGGTCTATGGATGACTGCATTACCCTCCTTATCATTTTTTCCTAGCATTGCACTTTGTGCAAAGCCCCTTTGAGTCATTTATGTCTAATATAAGGTGTATCTGAGTCCCTCTTTCATCTAATTTTTGGCAGTTCTTGCTTCCTTCATAAATTACACTGTTATAAAAATGTAATAAAAAATAATAAATAATTAATAATTTTGGTTTACTTAATTTTTTCTAAATCATTTTAAAATTTTGCCTTATATACAAGTCATTATACAGGAAAAATGTTTAACCTTATTTTCTGGAACACCATTGTTCTCAGCAGTGATCTGGGGGTCAGAGATGCTTCTAGTGGTTTACCCCATCCTGTTCTACTTCCATTGAGTACTTTTTTACACAATTCAATTTCTACCGGAACCATGCTCGGATTTCTCATTGACTACCATTATACTCGTTACTCGGAATGAGCATCCAAACATTAGGAATTGCTTGGTTCAAGTGATGAGCATCTTCGCATTTTAGTGCTCACCCATCCCTAATAGTAATGCATTATATAACCATATGATCTTCAAGGGGTAGTGTGGACAGATCTCCACTTCTTAACTATACATACTGTACTACCTTTATAAGTGGTATAGCAGTACCCCCAAAAGGTAACAGCAGTACTTGCCCTTATAGCCAAGATGTGCAGACGTGCTCCTTCACGTCCTTGAAAGCATTCAAAGCAGGGCGCTTTTTCCTCAGAAGTCATATTAACATCCATTTCCCTCACAGTCATATAGACCCTTTACCTCAGCGAGTAAAATATTTTATCACAACTATTTTGCTCAGTAGTCACATTAGTGTCCCCTTTTACATACTATTGTCAGTCCCCCTGGCAAAAGCTTTTTCCCATAGAAGGTCAACATTTAACAGCCCATTAAAATCCCTTTAATAGCAGGGCTCCTGCTATAACTAGTGGTCCACAGCAGGGTTTCCTTTTTACCCTAGTGGTTCACAGCAGCACACCTTCCTTACCACCCTCCTTTATTTCCCTTTAATCAGATCTCCCCCCACCTACACTCAAGTCCTCCACAGTGCACCCTCTGCACCCTCTGCTGGCACCACAGCCTACACTACAGCCTATAATTCTCTACTCTTGTATCCATCTCTCCTCACAGAGATTGATATGGAACCAAACACCTGAGAGGTGTCCTATGCCCTCTATCCTGCAAGAGACATTACAGTATAATAGATCAGTTAATGGAACTGCACCCATGACGCGCTCATACTTGTGTAATTATGCTTTAAGTTTAAAAAATGATTGTCTGCCATCATAACTGAAAGCAAATGCTCTTAATAGGATTGAAACTGATGCAAAAGTCCCTCAGAGTTTACTAGTACTTCCATGATCATCTTTGTTTTAGCATCTATTATAATTATTATATTGACAGAAAATAAATTAAACTAATGTAAATGCAGCACTGGTCTTAAAATCAATTTTGATTGAATGCAAGACAAGAACATATTGAAAATATGTCACATCAATCCTATCTAGAGTTTCTTTTTTGTGGGATTTTATTCTTCAGCATTTGGTTTTCTAGAATAGGAAATACATTATATTGGAAATTATTAATAAGGCATTCAGAATGTAACAGAAAGCGATGGTACTCCTGAAGAGCCCCTACATGATGTGACATTAGGAAAGACTGCTATCTGCTGGATGGACGAAGCCAGGAGGAACCAACTAGCACCAAAAGAATTGCAGAGGGAGCCAGTCCTTGTGCAGGACCAGGTCAGGTGTGTTGCATGACAGAGTTGCTGGATATAAAAGCTCTGTGCATCAAACTGCAGGGGGATTTGGTGCCAAGAGAGCATAAGGTACAGATGTGCACAGGAGAAGACGCTGCAGCCAGAGTGACAGGCCGCAGCAGGAACCATGTGCCAACAGGGCGCTGATAACTTGCAGATGGGATCCAAACAACACCAAATCAGATCCAGAACCCTGACTATGCTAATCAAGGCCCAAGGACCCGATCCATGGAGGTCAAGACTCCAACTTCAGACTGCGCTTGTCAAAGCCTGAATCCCAGACCTGCGCCAGTCAAGATACCATACCCTGCCGATGCTATTCAAGATCCAGAGCCCAGGTCTCTTCTCTCCAGATCCGAAAGACAACCATCAACGGTCAGGCACAGAAGACCCCCAAGGAGACCCCACCCGGAAGAGGATGTCTGCAAATACAGAAGGATGACACAAGTGAGCTGGGCTTTCACTTCCAGCAATAATGTACAGGGCAGAGGTCAGCCTGGGTTAGGAAAACAGAAGGGGTGGGGGCCAGTTTGTATACAAGAGGCTCAATGTTCCTTGATAGAATTTGTTAAGAGGGCTTGCGGCCTAGCGGGAAAACCTGATGACCCCCACTAACTGTTGCAGGAAGAGCTAAGGTAGTAGCTCCCAGGAACGCGTGTGCCACCCTTATAAAAAGAATATTAGTATAATTCTTGGGGGACTTTCCCTGTTATTCTAATTGCATTGTTGTATGGTTAATTACTGTTTTGCACTGTTTGATATCATTGACTGCCCGGTAACAACTGTAAGTTTCCACTGTAATTGAAAGAATTAAATCGTTCATTGACTGTTCCTGCCTCGAGCCTCCTGTGCGTTGTGTTCAACCTTGTACTTTACAAAAACACAAGGTTCTCCAGGCTTGTAATGATAGGTGCAATTCTGGTACTTATATTTTTGTTTTCTTACAATCAGTAGGGACATTTTTACTCATGTTATGTAACAACATGGACACTATGGCAATTTATCACTACAACATCTGCAAGGAGTTTGAATATTTTCTACTGCCTGTGTGGGTTTCCACCAGATTCTTCGGTTTCCTCCCACACTTCAGAGACATACTGATAGGGAATATAGATTATGAGCTCCAATTGGGACAGTGATCATGGTGTCTGTAAATCACTGTGGAATATGATGGTGCTATATAATGAACTAAAATAAATAAATATGTGAGAGAGAGCCAGGGCCGTAGTCGTGGCTGATAATATCTGCTCTTGCATGCCCTGGTCCCCCATCACATACAGAGAATGTCCCATTGTCAGTGTACTTGCCTCTCTGCACCTTCAGGGTCTTCTCTATGTTGCTTAAGACCCCCTCCGGTCGTATGCACACAAACAGAGACACAGTCCAGTTGCAACTTCAAATGTAGAACTTTACTTGTAATCAATCACAGCATGTCCACATCAGTTACAGCATTAACACAGAGTTCTGCACTGTCCATATCCTTCTCTTTCTCTGTGCTCTTCCCCATGTCCTTCAAGTGGTACCCGGGTCATATAGTCTCGATCGGTACTGCAGCGTCCTCCCTGTTCAGCTTCACTACATCTAGGAGTTCCCTGGTCCATTTTACCCCAGACATGAGGGCATGTGCCCATGCAGTGAGCTGTCACATTATAGAGCGACCTGCCTATAGGTACTGCTGTACTTCTGGCCTAATGGCCCTGGACGGCTGGGCTTCTCACTTCTAACGTTACGGGGTTGCTGTACTGCCTGGGCTCTAAAGCCCTCATGAGCTCACTGGGCACTCTGGCCCTACTCCCTCTAATCCAGGAAATCCTTCTGCTTATCCACAGCTAACCCCTCCTATGTTACCTATTTGTTATGTTAAACTATGTATGCTAATGTGTCCCCATCTATTTCAGACCCAGTTCAAACCTAGCTAAAGGGGTTGTCCGGACTGAGGCTACAAGTCTATGTGACTGCAGACCTGTTAATCCTCACATCACATGCACTGTGTGCTGTGTATTCTCTGGTGCCAGCCACAGATGCAGGTGGTTATGTGACCGCAAGTATGAGATTTGCGTACTGGCCACATTCCAACTAGACTGTGTCTGGCCTCACTTAATACACTTGCATTGATTGAGGCCAAGCTCATCTAGTAAGCACATAATCAAATGTACAAACCGAACTCATCATCTTTCCTCCATCTCATGTATCTTCCCT
>VIAB01015633.1:18077-33396 GCA_009801035.1 Oophaga pumilio | reverse complement strand
GATATATATTGAAAATACGCAGAAAAGGTTATTGCAAATGGCACAAACAAAACGTATACACACACAAGAATGAATTAAGTCACCATGAAACCTAGAGGACCCTCAGTCCCTTCTATCGTAGTTGGGTAACTGTGCTATGATGATATGATATGATGGCAATTTATTCAGCGATATGGTCTCATAAATCCCGAGGCACTCCCCTGATGAGTTGTGACGAAACGCGTCGGGAGAAGGGAGACAAAAATAAAAGAAAAGAGTCAACCACCAATCATTAAGAGGGAATACAGAAGCCAGGTATATACATCGCCCCCAAAATCGGGTGAGATCTTTCCGTATACATTCTAAAAATTTCGCACTGATTTATATATGTTTTACTAAGAGAGTTCAAAGAGAGTTACAGATTTGGACATAACTATTGGTGAAACCGATATTTGAGTAAGCACTGCCCTGTAAATGTCCAAAGACTCCCCTCTCTCTTTATGTTTGCCATACTATGAATACCTATGTATATGTGCTGCATAGTGACCTGTGAAGGTGTAGATTGCAGCCATAATCCAGGGTTTACTAGAGGTATGCAGTCCTGATTGCGGTGGCAAGCCACTTTTTATGCAATTTCTGCATTATGCTAACAGGGGTACAAACATATGAACTTATTGCAGAAGGTTTGAAATGAATGATAGTCATATCTGATGATTTATTAAACGAGTATGCAATAATATAGTTCTTATTCTCATACCAAGGTGAATTACACACACAACTGTGTTTAATAAATCCTTACCCACCTTGATGTTATCATGATCGGGGTGTACTGACATAACAATGAGATAATCACTGTGCTGTTTGGACACTAGCACAGTTACCCAACTATGATAGAAGGGACTTAAGGTCCTCTGGGTTTCATAGTGATTTAATTCATGCTTGTGTGTGTATACCAGAGTGTTTTGTCTGTCCTTGCACATGCACTTTAGTCCGTTTTTTGTAATTTTAATGATTTATAATAAAGTATATTATTTTTATTCCGATACGCTAATCCTTGACAAACTAAATTGGAATTACTATCTGCTAAATTGAAAATGGCACAAACAACAAAAAATGATGGTGTATTTTATATTTCAATCTAATGTTTCAACTTACGGATGTAGCTGCTTTGATTTTTTTTGACAAATGTCACAAAAACAAAATTTTCCTGAAAAACACAATATATGAAACACTATGAAATAGACTTTAGAAATAGAAATGCCTGGAAAACAAATCTGCAGCATATGAATATACTGTTACAGTTTCCACAGGGTTTGTCATACAGCTTTCCAAGAGTCATTATTTTAACCCCTCCCTGCTAATAAGCAAAGTATATCTAGATTTGAAGTGCTCTCCTGCAATCGGGCATTGAGTTAGGTCTTAGGTATGGTATGGACACAGCAGTTCTGTGCCTCCTATCCACAGAAGGAGCCGGCTATAATGCACAGCTAAGTTCCTCTTACCTCACATGCAACTGTCAATAGTGACAGCAGCATGTGAGGAGTTTGACCAACGGAGACTACTTTCACTTCCAGCCCATCACACCCATGTAACTGGATGATAGCGCGCCAATGAGTAGATGTGGAAACTGAATGTCTATTTATGGGTTTTGTGTCTGCCATATCTCTCGACCTATTAGATACCTCAGATGGTAGCGTCTAACAGGTTATCTGTCAGTCAAAGGGCTCGCGTACATGACCTTATTTTCGGTCCGAGGGCAAAAATATTCTGATTGCACTCAGACCAATATTATTCTATGAGGCTGTCTACTTGTCCGATTTTCTCCCCAGATCGAGTCGGCCCAAGGCATAAATTGCAGCATGACCGAGTTACATCTGATTAACGGATTGCACTCAGCCATTCATGTCTATCGGTCCATGAAAAATAATAAATTGGGTTGCACTCAGATGAGATCTGAGTGCAGTCCAAATTTCACAGATACGCTGAATGTAGAAGATGGATTTTTTTTTACTTCACCCAAGAAAATCAGATCAGTCAGCTCAAACTGTGCTCGAACTCTGATTAGAGTAGGATCAGAGTGTGATTAGCATACTTGGACAGATTCACATTTAAGTCTCCTAGGGTAACTAATAATTATTGTAAAAGCAAAATTAGTGAAGAAAAAAAATAGAAAAAAATAGTTATGTATAAAAAATAAATGCAAAAATAAAAATAAAAAAAACAAATTGCTGTTCTAATAAAAGACAAGATGATTTGTGAACCTTCTTCCCATCCCTCCACAAAAATTACGCATACTTGGTATTGGTGTAATTGAAACCACCTGTACTATAAATATTAGTGATAAGCGAGTATGCTCGTTGCTCGGGTTTTCCTGAGTATGCTCGGGTGATCTCTGAGTATTTGGAAGCGCTTGTAGATTTAGTTTCTGTGGACACAGCTGCATGATTTGCAGCTGCTAGATAGCCTGAATACATGTGGGGATTCCCTTGCAAACAGGCAATCCTCACATGTATTCAGGCTGTCTAGCAGCCATAAATCATGCAGCTGCGTCGACAGAAACTAAATCTCTGAGCATGCCAAAATACTCGGAGGACACCCGAGCAATAAGTATACTCACTCATCACTAATAAATATATATTATTTATTATCTCACATGGGAAAAAATGTGCTATAATTCATGTTTTTGTTAATATTAACTTAAGAGAAACAATTAAATAAAAATGATTAAAAAATTATAGCTCAGAATAACCCAAATAAAACCTACAGCTCACTTTGCAAAACACAAGTCTTCTTACTGCTCTGCAAGCAGAAAAGGAAAAGATTAGGGCCCATAGATTATGATAACCAAAAAAAGCAAATTATCTAATGGAAAAAAATAGTAGAGCATAAAAAATATAGATTGTTTATCACTGTAACTGTATCGACCTGTAAATGAAATTAATTACACTGTATGTCAATCTCTGTAAAAAAAAATGAAAAACAAAAGCAAAAAGTGATCAAAAAGTTATAAGTACCCAAAAATGGTACCCGTAAAAAGTACAACTTAGGGTGAGTTTCCACTATCAGTAAACGCTGCGTGTTTGGCGCTGTGCGCTGGTGCAGCGCCAAACACGCAGCGTCCAGATGTTACAGCATAGTGGAGGGGATTTCTAGAAATCCCGTCTCCACTATGCGTAACAAAACGCAGGTGGCAGACCTGCGTAAACGGACATGCGGCGCGTCTTTTCAGACAGCAGCATGTCCTCGCGTGCTGCGGCGACAGTGCGTCGCCGCAACATAATTTAACACAGGGCTATGTAGCCCTGCGTTATTTCCGGAGGTGTTCCGGAGGTGTCCTGAACACCTCCGGAAATAGCACGCGTCATAAAGGGGACGGGGCTTAGACGGAGCGGAATCTCCGCTCCGTCATATACGCTATGTTTCCGGATAGTGGAAACATAGCCTTATTCTGCCAAAGCAAACTCTCACACATCACCATTTATGGAAAATAACAAGATTATGCGTATCAGAATAGGATTTTTAATTAGGTAATTTCTTGTGACAAAATAGCAAAGCATAAAAAAACTATATTAATTTGATATTTTTGTAATCATATCTACCCACAGAATGGTGTTAGCTTGACAATAATTCCTAAAGGTGAACGGTGTTTAGAAAAAAGTAAACGACATATAGAATTGCTGTTTTTTGTTCATTATGCATCCAAAAGAGTGTAATAAAAGCAGGCTCAAACAGTTAACATCCACAAAATGGCAACAAAGAAAACTCAAGCTTTCATGCAAAAAACAAGCCCTCATACAGCTCAAAATATGGCGACTGAATCACAATTTGTTTTTAAAAATTGTACAAAAGTTATGATAAATAAAGAAAACTATAGAATTTAGGTATTATCATAATTCTGCAAATGAAAAGAATCAAGTTAACATTTTATTAGTGCAGCATTAATCAAAACAGTAGAGTTGCTGTTTTGTGTATATATTTCTTTCCATAAAGAGTTAAAAAGGGATTTTTAATAAGTTAAATGTACCTCAAAATGATACCACTGACAAACTCCACTCATCCTGAAATAAAAACAAGCCTTCATATGACAAATCCGATGAAAAAATGAAAGCTGAAGCAAGCTGTGCAGCCAAGGGGTTAATATGCATTGGTTGCATGTTAAGTATGATCATTTTACTATTCCAATAATTTTTTATTAAATTATGTGTATTATTCTAGAAAATATCTACTGGTAATTCTAACATTGTCTCCTGATTGAATTTAAAAGTAATACTAATTATCAATTTGCATAGCACAATGGCAAACTCTGATGAAAATCTGTACAAGGTGACAGTGAAGCCATCAGAGCTTGTTAGCTTTACCCAGCTTTGATTGTATGAATTTGCTTTCATATTCTATTTTTATATTTTTGCTGAAAGATATCAGTATTTTATACCTTTTGATTCCAAACATTTCTAGCAGTTTATGATGCAAGCTCTACAATCCTTACATACTTTTGTAAGCATCTTTCCTTCTTGCTTCCTAGAGACCTTCTGTTAACATGGACTGTAAATTGACCAATGATGCTACTTATATATCCACAGTGAATCTAATCATGTGCACTCTGTTAGAAATCCTCTGAGAAAAGAGGATTGTAACTGCTAAAATAATAATTGCAATATCTTGTAACCTATCCTCAAGGGCATTTTTTTCGCAATATACCACAACAAATTATTAATACTGTTTGTCCTATCTGAAGTTGTTTTTCAAACTTCTGATGCTAAGACTGTTAGGATGGGTCATCATTCTCAGATCTGTGGAGGTCTGATGTCACCTCCCAACAGACCTAGAACAGAAAGGCTATGTTCACAGTTTAGTGGCTGTTTATGAAAACTGCAGTTCAGCTCTAATTCCATTGAATATGAGCTTCATTCACTTTTGACATCCGGCATCAGATCTCAAAATAGCTGATCTATTGGAAGGCTCGATGTCGAACTTTCACTCATCTTCTATGTAAGATGAAAAAAAAAACCTGAATCAAAGTATGTTGACTGATCTCTTAAAGCAAACCTGTCACCAGGTTCTGCCGATATGAGTTGTGGCCACCGCCTTTCAGGGCTTATCTACAGCATTCTATAATACTGTAGCTAAGCCCCCGTTCTGACCTGCAAGAGAAGAAAAACAACTTTTATTATACTCACCCCGGGAGCAGTCTGGTCCGATGGGTGTCGCAGGTCTTGGTCCCGCACCTCCCATCTTCCTGCGATGCCACCCTTCTGCTTGATTCATGGCTCCCCCCGGCATTGCGCTCCTGTGCAATTCCTGCAGCTGGCAGGAGCTGGACCTCTTTGACCTTTCCCGGCACCTTTGCACTGCAATACTTTGCTCTGCCCTCAACAGGGCAGATAAATACGCCTGAGCAGAAGCGCGATGCCGGGGAGCCTGTGTGCATGACGCAGGGATACATCATCCACATGAAGCAAGCAGAAGTGCAGCAATCATAAGAAGATGGGAGGCACCAGACTAAGAAGAGCGACATCCCTCGGACCGGACCGCACCGCAGGTGAGTATAATAAAAGTTATTTTTCTTCTTTTGCAGGTCGGAAGGGGTAAAGAATGCTGTAGATAAGTCCTGAAAGGCAGTGGCCGTAACTCGTATCGGCCAATCCTGGTGACAGGTTCCTTTTAAGCTGTTAAAAACAACAATAGAAACTTCTGTCTTTCATACATGTCTCAGTGCAGATAGCATCAGTCACAGCCAGACGGGTTTCCCCCATAAAGATTTGCAGATATCACATGATCTAGCATAGCCAATCAGGGTGGTTATCACAGCAAGTATAAAAGATGTGAGCCAGCCAAGTAGCTCCATTTTATGCTTGTTCAGTGTAGGGTTAGGATGTCAGAGCGAACAGCTAATTCCAGGAATAGACGAAGGTCTAGACTGATTGGGGTGTACTACCTTCAGTGTTCAAGCAGATTGAACATTAAAGTGCCATTTTCATTCTATGAATACATATCCAAAGATAAAATTGATTTGTAGGCAAGTGCTGTACATGTATAGTCACTGAGTGTGACTAAATTGATTGATCTGAGATATACATTTTGTGCACATTTATTAGCCAATTTGCATTTCTGATAATAAATTTCATTATTGAACAACTACAGAGCTGTCACTCAATTAAAAAAAATTAATAAACCTGAATATTTATGAAAGTGAAAGTGATGTTTCGTCTTTTTTAGAAGATGCGGGTATAATTATTATACAGTTAATTAGAAAAATATACATTTTCCTATCTCAGATGTTTAATAGATGAAAATAAAGTGAGAATAATAACACAAAATGATAATTAAATAATATAATAAAATGCACACATATAAATAATGATACATTATTAATATAAGCAAAATAAAATAATAACTAAACTCAAAATGTACAAAAATACAATTCTGACATTTAAAAAACAAAATCAGTGACCAATATAGCCACCCTTCTTTTCAATAATAGTCATAAATCTTCCAAGGAGTCTGTCAGTTTCTTAACACCTTAGTGACTGAGACAATTTTGACAAAGCCATATTTTTTTATTCTGACCAGTGACATTTTATGTGGTTATAACTCTAACACATCAACGGATTCCACTGATTATGAGAATTTTTTTAGGACTTATTGTATTTTATGACAGTTGTAAAATTTCTCCTATATGACTTGCATTTATTTGTGAATATGTCAGAAATTTGGTGAAAAATTTAGCAATTTTGCAATTCTCAAACTTTTAATTCTTATGCTCTTAAATCAGAGTTATGTCACACAAAATAGTTAATAAATAACATTTCTCACATGTCTACTTTACATCGGCACAATCTTTGAAACATAATTTTTTTTTTTAGTAAATTATAAGGGTTAAAATAGACCAGCAATTTCTCATTTTAACAACAAAACCATTTTATTAGGGACCACCTCACATTTAAAGTGACTTTGGGGGGCCTTTATGACAGAAAATTCCCAGAAGTGACAATATTCTAAAAACTGCATCCCTCAACGTGCTCAAAACCACATTAAAAAATTTACAGTGTTTCAAGGCTTTGGCAATTTTCCCAGACATTTAAATCAGATACAGGGCCAAATTCTGACTGATTGCAGTACTTGCCTAATAAGTGCAAAACATTTATCACTACTCTGTCTTTTTGTCCATCAAATTTTTTGTAATGCAATAACTCCTGACTACACCTATTCACCATATGTAGTGTGAAACTACTATTTGGGCTCACATCAGGACTTGCAATGGAAAGAGCACCATTTGTCTTTTGAAGTGCAAAATTGACTGCAATAGATTGTGGATGCCCTGTAATGTTTGCAGAGCCCCTGATGTGACTAAGCAGTAGATATTCCCCACAAGAAATCCCATTTTGGACACAACACCCCTTTGAATTTTCACAGAATTTTATAATGTGGAGCAATGAAAATTAAAAAAATAATTTTTTCACTCAAAAATGTTGCTTTAGCCAAAATATTTTCTTTTTCACACAGGTAACCGGAGAAAATCGACACTAAAATTTGCTGTGCAATTTCTCTTGAGTATTCCGATACCCCACATATGATGGAAAACTACTGTTGCATGGCAAAGCTCGGAAGGGAAAGTGCACCAATTCTTGAGAGCAATTTTGTCTGGAATAGATTGCAGATGCCCTCTACATTTGAAGAGCCCCTGGCATGCCAAAACAGCAGAATCCTCCACAATGTCCCCATTTTGGAAACTACTCCTCTTGAGGAATTCACCAAAAGGAAGATTCTTAACCCTCAGGCAATTTACAGAATTGTATAGCATTGGACTGAGTAAATGGAAAATTAAAATTTTTTCCACTATAATGTTGCTTTGGCTCCGAGTTTTTAATTTTCAAATGGGATAATAGGAGAAAATGAATGGCACAATTTGTAGGCAAAAAACCTTAGCACCGAAATGATGATAGAGAACAAAGATCTTGATACAATAAGCAAATATTTATTTATCTGTCTGTTACTTGGGTCTTCTGCAATACAAGTTTTCACTCCCTATACCTCCCACGAATTGACCACATGATATCCTTTGATAACTCTGCTGACTTTTGAGTTCTAATATGATTGATGCCTATTACATCCTTGATAAAGATTGTTATTGGTCAAAACGTTGGATCTTTTCCCGAGTACATACACTTCAGGAGAAGTAGTGCCAGTATTTCATCCAGAATGGTAAAATTTATTACGCAATTCCTCCTGAGTACGCCAATACCGCATATGTGTTTGAAAACTACTTTGGAGGCATAGTACAAAGATCAGAATAGAAGAACCATCATACAGGAATTAAGTTTTTTGGAATGGTATGGGGGTGTCAAGTCACAGTGGCAGAGCACCTGCAGTGACAGAACAGCAAAACCTCCCATAAGTGACTTCATTTTACCAACTACATCTCCAAATGAATTCATCTAGGAGTGCAGTGACCATGTTGACACTGCATGTGCCTCACAGAATTTAATACTATTGGGTACTGAAGAAAAAATAATTACATTTTTACCATTACAATGTTTTTTTAGTTACAAGTTTTTAATTTTTATAAGGACTAATGTGAAAAAATGGATCTCACAGTTTGTTGGGCAATTTCTCCTGAGCGTGCCAATGACCTACATGTCATTGGGACACAGTGGAAAGCTCAGGAGGGAAGGAGCTCAATATTATAGTGCAGATTTTGCTTTTATGGTTTGCAGGTACCTTGACCCACTGGAAGAGCTGTTGAGATGCAAGAACAGCAGAACTACTATAAGTGACTACATATTACAAATTACACCTCTTCATGATTTGATCTTATGGTGCAGTGATCATATTGATAGCATGAGTGTGTCCCAGAATTTTACATCATTGGGCAGTGAAGAAAAAATTAAGTTTTAATCACAAAAATGTTGTTTTAGCCCCATGTTCCATCTGAATCACTTTTTTCAGAGATGTACACAGAAGCCCCGGTGTAAGCGTTCAGCAAAGAGCACGAGATAAGTGTGAGCCGAGCCTTACTGTGATTTTTGTGAGGCTAAATGAGCAAATCTATAGCTGCTGAAGAATTTGTTCTATTTATTTTTTATGTCATTCAACGTGTTATAAGTGATTGGACGATTTTATTATACAGGTCGATTCTATTACAGCAATACTAAATTTATATAATTTTTTCATGCTTTGCTATTATCACACAATAAAAAACAGTTATTTTTGCAAAAACAAGCTTTTGTATTGCTATGTTTTGAGAGCAATAATTTTTCTATGTTTCTTTCGACAGAGTCCATTGAGTTCTTGTTTTTTGCGGTACAAGTGATAATTTATTTAACTCTTTTCATTCTGATTTTTGAGAGGCAAAATGAGTAAAAACGAGCCTTTCAAGATTTTTAATTTTTATTTTATTTTTTATGCCCTTTACTGTGTGGTAAAAGTGAGTTGCACGATTCATTACAGGATTGGTGACAGCTCTGGTTTTGTTGTAATTTAAATGTTGCTTTTTTGGTCCAGCAAGAGTTAATGTCAGTCTCTTGCTGGCTTTTAGCCTGATCAGCTTATGTTGGATGCTAGCCACTCCCTCTATCTTCTAAATAGTCACATGATCCATCAGATGATCGTTGGTAATAGTTATTCTATGTGGACCAGCTTAGAGTCAATAGCTCTCTCGTGTCGGTGGTGTAGCTGCTGCTGCTGTGAGAGTTTGGATTCCAGATGACGTATTCTCTCCTGCTTTGAAACTTAGCAGCAGAGGCTGAAGCTGGGTATTTTTTCCTTTATTTTTGTCTGTCCTTTGTTTGTCATTTCCCCTGTGTTTTACCATGTGTAATGCTAGTGTCCTTGCCGGGAAGTACACTGTCCAGGGTATATTGAGGTGAAAATAAGGGACTAGGCACGTTATGGTGGTGGGGAGAAGGACCCTCAAAGGGCATTAGGGAAGTTTAAGGACAGGCACAGGTTGATGTCAGGAGGTGTCTCATCACTCGCTCCCTACTGTTATGGCCTTCCTCTCTCTTCTCCATCCCATCATAGTTGTATGCTGAGTCATCCGCCATACTTACCGAAGTCCGAGTGTGACATTATAACCGACTGTACCATTTTCTGGTGACCATATGGCTCAAATGGATGCTTTTGCACACCTGATCTATACCCTCATGGATGAGTTTACGGAGTTGCGGTTTCAGGTGGTGTAGCAGCTTCAGTTTGTGTCTGGGATTTTGGTCTGCCCAGGCTCAACCAAAACATAAAATTTCTCTCCTCGACAGGTTCTATGGATGGAGAGGTACTTTTATGGTGTTTAAGGAAACCTGTAAATTGTATTTCAGGCTCTGTCCTCGTTCCTCAGTGAGTGAGGAACAATGAGTGGGGATTGTAGTCTTCCTTCTTAAGGGTGATCCCCAGTCCCGGGCATTCTCCCTGTTGACTGACTCGCCATCTTTGCTGTCACTGGAAGAGTTTAATGCTGATTTGGTGCTGGTGTATGTCGATCCTGATGGCGTCTCCTTGGCTGAGTCTAAACTCTGTAAAATGAAGCAGGGGGGAGTACTTCTCAGAGTTCTGGAGATGGGCCACTGACACATAGTGGAATGATCCTGCCCTTTGGAGTCATTTTTTTCAGGGTTTGTCAGCGAGGCTTCAGGATTCTCTAATGCAATAAGCTACTCCTATATCATTGGAAGCTGCCATGGCCCTTGCTATTAGAGTAGAAAGATGCCTCAAGGAGAGACATATACTGACTCTGCCCCCTGTTGTTCTTCATAAGGAGGTGGACACACAGGTGCGGATGGACAAACACATGCAGTTGGGTGGAGACTCCTCTCAAACTAGATTTCCTGCGGTTCACCTTGGGACAGAGGCATGTTTTTATTGTGCTCTTACTGATCATTATATTAAAGTCTGTCGATCTCGCACCAAAATTGATACTCCATCACAAAAGCTGCAATCCCCTGGTCATTTGGAGGGAGATGACCAAGGTGTGTACATTTCCTCCACTTTTTCATCTCAGTTTACCATTTCAGTTGAAATAGTGGTTGGTGGGAAAACTGAGACTATTGGAGCTGGAGTCAGTTTGGTGGATTCTTGCTTTGCTCAGATCCATGGTCTGATCAGCAGGGCGCTGGTGAGATCCAATTCTATTCATGCAATTGATTCAGTTCCTCTCAGCCAGAAGAGTTTGAGCCAAGTTGTACAAAAAGTGACCTTGCGCATAGGGTCTTTTCATGAAGAGTTCCTGTCATGCTACGTCTTGAAGGGCAGGCCTACTCCATTGTCTTAGGCCTTCCATGGCTGAAAAAACACAATCCAGTCATTGATTGGCAGTCCAGAGAAGCAATCATTGGGGGCAAGTTTCGTAAAAACTGTTGCCTGGGAGCTACAATCTCTGCTGTCATTCTTAAATCTGCCTCTTCTTCTTTGGTGGGGCAGCTAAGGTGCTGCCAGGGAATAGAGACAAGACTACCCACACCTCAGGTAAGGTTTGAGTCTTGGTGTCCTCCTGGGATGAGTGGTCGGGGGAGGATCGTGTTCCCTCTAAGTATCCTGAGGGTATGAGTTTGTTGACAGGGGGGATGCCTCTGTTGTCTGTCCCTCAAAAGGAGTACCATCTTGTGGTTTATGTACACATGGTAATAAACGTTCAGAACCGGACATGTGTGTGAATGAGTACGTGTGGGTGTCCACTAAAAACATCAGATGAAAGTAATCATCTGGGAATTGGAGTTCTAGTGTGATTGCTCCGTATAGGCTGACAGCCGTTCTCAGCTCTGGGACCTTCCAGTTGGCGTTACCCCCACTGATGCATGCAAATAACGTGTTCCACAGGTCATCGCTGTGGAGATTTCTTGCGCCTCTGGAACCTACACTATTGCCATCACCATCGAACAACATTTGCTGTGACCTAAAGGATCCGGTGACTACGTAGGTGTATACAAGGGGCTGATGTGTCCTTGCCATATATCATTTACTGTGAAGTCCATTGTTAAGGGTCCAGAGGCCACTCGTTGAAAGGGGGTCATTATCACGATTCATTATTAGATTTGAAGAAGCTCTGGTTCTGCTGCAATGTAAACATTTTTTCCTATTGGTCCAGCAAGAGTTAATGTCAGTCTTTTGCTGGCAACTGCTTTTAGGCTGGTTAGCTGATGGTGGTTGGTAACCACTTCTACCATCCTTTAAATAGTCACATGACCCATCAACTGATCATCAGTAATATACTGTAGTTATTCTATGCAGACCAGCTTGGAACGAGGAGCTCTCTTATGTTGGAATTGTAGCCAAAGCTGCGGTATGAGTTTGGATTTTGATGCTGTATTCTCTATTGCTTTGGAGTTTGGCAGCAAAGCCTGGAGCTGAGTATTTGTTCCTTTATCTTTATCTGTCCTGTGTTTGTCACATCCCCTGTGTTTTTACCATCTGCAGTGGCAAAGCTTGCATCCTTGTTGGCCAGTACACTAGCCAGAGTATATTGAGGTGACAATCCTTCCTTCCTTGAATTCCTTGCCTGAGTAGATTGTGAAGGCGAACTCAGTCGAGGGGTTTAAGAGAGGCCTGGATGTCTTCCTGGAGCATAACAATATTGCATCTTACAGTTATTAGTTTCTTTAAAAGGACGTAGATCTGTGGATTTATTCTGACGGAATATAGGCTGAACTGAATGGACAAATGTCTTTTTTTGGCCTTGCCAACTATGTTACTATATGTGAACTCATCTTAAAAACTACACTCCCCAATGAATTAATCTAGTGGTGCTGTGATCATATTGACTCCACGTGTGACTCACAGAATTTTATACCACTGAATGGTGAAGAAAGAGTAAATGATATTTTTACCACTAAAATGTTGTTTTAGCCCCAAGTTTTTAATTTTTCTAAGGGCTAATAAGAATTTTTTTACAAAAACTGAGGAGCATTTTTTCCTGAGCGCCCCAATACCGTTCATGTAATTGGGAAATATTTTTCAGGCACAGTGCAAAGCTCAGATTGAAAGGAGCGCCAGATTTTACTGTTATGGTTTGCAGGTGCCATGACGACTGGGAGATCCCATGAGGTGTCAGAACATCAGAATCCCCATAAGTGACCCCATTTTATAAACTATAACTCTCAATGAATTCATCTATGTGTGCATTGATCATATTGACAACATATGTGTGTCACAGAATTTGATACCGTTGGGTCGTGAAGACAAAATAACTACATTTTTATCACCAAAAGTTTGTTTTAGCCAAAGATTTTAAATTTTCTCACAAGAAGTGGGAAAAAATGACATCAAAATTTATCCAACAATTTCTACTGAACATGGCAATACCCCATATGTGGCTATATAGTACTACTTAGCCATGTGGAGAAACTTTAGAGGAAAGGAGCACTATTTGCCTCCTGGAGTGCAGATTTTCCTAGAACATTTTGGGGAACTCCATATACAGAGGCCCTAATTGCTAGAAGAGCAGAATCCCCCTCAAATGACCTCATTTGGGAAATAATACCCCTTGGAGAATTTATCTATAGGTGTAGTAATGATTTTGACTCCAGGGTATTTTTCAAAAACAAGCAGCAATGAATGTTGCTAAGTGAAAATTGCAAACTGCCGTTGTAGTGAGCAGTACACTCTAGTGACCAGTCACCAATATGTTATGCCCAACCCGTGCATCTGCAGGCATGCACCCGTAAGATAGGAGGGCTCTCATCGCTTCAGAAATGCCAAACGTGGATGCAATATGTGGTTTGGGTACACTGTGGGGCTCAGAAGGGAGGGGGGGCATTTGGATTTGGGAGCAAAGAATTTGCTGAATTTCTTTTGGCGGGTGAGGAGCCATTTTGCTTTCACAGAAACTTTGTGCTACCAGTAACATGGAAGTCTCCTATATTTCCTTTAACAGATGGTGGACCTGAGTGAGGACTTGCTTTTTTTGTGGATTGAGTTGAAGTTTTTATTGGGAACATTTTACATAATATTTGGGATCACATTTATCCGGGGCTCTACGCTGAGCACTTACTTTGAGGTTTCCATCTAAATTTCCGAGTAATGTGATTCAGATGAAACCCCCGCTTGATCCATTCACTATAATGAGGCAGCAGAGTTACTCTGAACTCTGTCTAACCTCTGTTCAGCGGTATCTTTCTTTTCAAAAGTACACAAAACTATGGCTGACGGCACTTTTATGCAATCCTAAAAAGATGGACACTGACGGATCACAGGTCAGTTTTCAAACACAGTACCTCCATCTTCCTCACTATAGCGAATCTTCTGCCGGGGGTTCAGTCTGAATCACGTATTTCAGAGATTTACATTGAAACCTCGGTGCAAGCAGAATAAATGTACGTCGAGCCTTACTGCAATTTTTGGGAGGCAGAATGAAAAAATCAACAGTATGTGAAAAATTGGTTTCATTTATTTTTTACGCTGTTCCTCATGCGGTATAAGTGACTGGGCGACTTTATTCTTCGTGTTGGTGCGATTACAGAAATACCATACTTTGGCCTGTGGTGACAGCTTTCACACAAACTGAATGGGTCTGTGCACATGTGCAATGTTTTTAATGTCAGCACGGGCCGCAAAATGTCCTGCACATGGATAAGACACATGGATGTCATCCACGTGACACGCATCTGCACCGGGGAAGAAGCGTTACAGTAAGTGCTGTTCCCAGGTGCCAGATGCTGAACACAGTTTGCCTGGCTGGTTATAGAAAATACAGGAGAACCTATGCCATTTTTTTCATTCATTTATTTATAGCGCAGGCAGTGGCTGATGAATACCCCCATCAGCTGCTCCTGCTGTCACTGTTATTAGCAGCAGCAGCGGGAGGCTGATGGGAGTAATAGCAGCTGGTAGCTGATTGGACTGTCTCTTTTATCACTTAAATATAACGCTCTTCATTCTCCCCTGCTTGCACAAATCGACAGCAGAGCAGGGGAGAATGATGAGAGCAGTGTTCAGCACCCGGCACCAGGGAACTGCGCTTACTGTAACGCTTCTTCCCTGGCGCTTGTCTGTGTCTGTGTAGTACTGATGTGGCACACACAAGTATTACAGTACACACACGGACACTGACATCTTAGGTACCATTTTTTTCTGGTACCAGAAATATCAGGATGTGTGAAAGAGGCCTTTTAGCAGGTTTTTATGTTTGGCTGCTGTCACACACTAAAAGACGTTTTGTATTGCAAAAAACAGTTTTTGCATCACCATATTTTGAGAGTTATAATTTTTCATGTGAGGTCTTGCTTTTTGCGGGACGAGTTGACGTTTTTATTGGTACCATTTTCAGGCACATGATATTTTTTGATTGCTTTCTATTCTGATTTTTTGGTGGCAGAATAAACAAAAACCAGCAATTCATGAATTTCTTTTGGGG
>VIAB01015633.1:0-13740 GCA_009801035.1 Oophaga pumilio | reverse complement strand
TGTGCTCTCAAGATTATTGTAGCAAAGCAGGATCTGTTTGCTATTTTCTTTTATTGAAGAAAAGATCAGTTGGAGAAAGAGTACATGTTTTAAGAAGTCATAGGTAAATAACAAAATACTGTTATTTGTCAGAAGGAGGGCTTTCTTTTCATGATATTCTGTATATTCTAGGTATTTTTCCATCACTTTGATATCTTCAAAAAGGCAAAAAATGTGGCGAAAAGGGATTTTTCTTTGATTTCATGTGTAACAATTTTTAAATAAAAAAAGATTTTAGCTCAGTATTCGCTAAATTTATTTTTTTCATTTATTTGGGTCACATGGATACCAAATATGCAGAAGTAAGTTATATTTTTGACTTGTACAGTGTCTTTAAAAAGTATTCATACCCCATGAACTTTTCCATATTTTTTTTAGTTTTCACTCACAAGCTTACATGTATTTTATTTGGATTTTATATCTTGCATCAACAAAAAGTTGCAAGTATCTGTGAAGTGTAAATGAAACGATACATGGTTTTCTCATTATTTTAAATATATAAATCTGAAAATAATGATGTGCATTTGTATTCAACCCCCTGAGTCAATACTTTGTAGGATCATCTCTCTGCAATTACTGCTATGAGTCTTTTGGCGTATGTCGCTACCAGCTTTGCACATACAGAGGCTAAAATTTTTGTCCATTCTTTGCACACTAGCTCTTGCTCGGTGAGATTTGATGGAGAGCATCTGTGAATAGCAATTTTCAAATCTTGCCACAGATTTCTCAATGGGATATAGGTCTGTACAGTAACCTGGTAATTCACACAAATGAATATGTTTTGATTTAAACCATTCAATTGTAGCTCTTGCAGTATGATTAGGGTCAATGTCCTCGGTGAGCCCATAACCCAGTGTCAAAGTTTTTGCAGTTTATAACAAGTGTAAGCTTTTCAGGGGATATAGCTCGGGGATCGCCGTCTTGGGGAGACGGAGTGGCATAAAGAGTCCATTCACAGACAGCAGTTCTGTTAAAAACTGGCCGCAACCAGCTTTATTAAAGTCCACAGTAACAGAATGTAATCAAAACCAAATCATAAACATAAATACTAGGCCTATCCGGCCACTCACTACACATAGATAATTTCCCTTTCTATCCGGGTCCAGACTCTACCAGCCTGGGCCCCAAAATAACACATATAATCTGTAGTTACCAGCGTGAGGTTCACATGAGACTCCAACGTTGTCTGAAGTGAGATCCAGACTGAGAGCCCCCTCTGAACTCCCCAAGCAGGTACTTCTGGCTGTCTAATTAAGCAGCTGTGTTCACTCCGGGTTGCACTGCAAACCTGTCCTGGATAGGAATGGACTGAACACCGCACTGACAACCTATTTTTATGCGCCCCAGCTAAGAAACCTGGGCGAGATATACACGCCGTCCAGCACACACCCCTTCACTGTCTCACACAAGGTTTCCTCAAGTACTGCTCTTTATTTATATTATCATCAATTCTGAACAGCTTGCTTGTTCCTACTGACGAAAGGCATCCTTACAGCATCATGCTGCCATCACCATGTCTGAGGGTGGGGATGCTGTTTTTAGAGTGATGTGCAATATTATTCTTCTGCCACACATAGCAGTTTAAATTTAGCTCAAAAAGTTCTCCTTCAGTCTTATCAAACGAGAGCATCATCTTCCAAATGCTAGCTGTCTCCTCTACATGACTTTTTGCAATCTGTAAATTAGGATTCTTATGGCTTCCTATTAAACATGGCTTTCTTCTTGCCACTCTTCTAAAAAGGTCACATTTGTGGTATATATGGCTAATAGTTGTTCTCTGAACATATGCTCCCACCTGACCTATGGATCTCCGCAACACCTCCAGAGTGACCATGGGCCTCTTGGCTGCACTGTGCACACGTTGCATTTTTAGATGCGTTCCGCTGCGTTTTTCAATGTGCGGAAACGCATCCAACCCGCAGCACAGTACACATGCAATGTAATCCAATGGGAACCGCATGTCTGCTGTGCACATGCTGCAGAAAAAAACACGCGGTTTCGCCGCGCTTTATTTTCCGCAGCATGTCAATTCTTTGTGCGGAACTGCAGCTGTTCGGCGTCCATTGACTTGCATTGAGTCGGGCACTTCCGCAGCAAAACTGCAGATCTAAAAAAGATCTGCGGTTTTTCTGGGGGTGAAACCGCTGCAGTTCAGGAGGAGGGAAGTATGTGGGCGGTGCATGGGCGTGTATAGTGTGCGGCGCTATGTGTGTGGGCGGCGACTGTGTGCCGGTGTCTGCGTGATTAGTGTGCGGGCCTGTGTGCGTGATCGGTGTGCGAGCCTGTGTGTGGGATCGGTGTGCGGTGCTGTGTGCATGATCTGTGTATGCAGGCGTCGTCGGATGAGACTACAAGTCCCATCCGGCGATGCCTGCTACAGTGACAGTGACTGACACATTAGCCAATGATGGAACAGTAGTAGTCCCATCTTCCGGCTTATGTGCTGAATGTAAAAAAAAAAAAAAAAAAAAAAACATACATGACATACAACATATATCATACACATGACTTACAACATATAACATACACATGACATACACATGACATACAATGACATACAACACATAACATTGAGCACATACTCACCTATTCCCCGACACCATCCATCTGTGTACCGCTCTGCCGCCGGGAGAGAATGACGTCACTACAGTTCATTCTCTCACGGCAATGCTGGGTGAGAAAATTCCCACGCAGCATTGCCATAAAGTCAGACAATGAACTCAGGTAACCTCAGTGATGCACTGCAGGAGCCATTGTCTCCTGTTAGTGCATCACTGGGAGGCCCTACAGAGCAGTGGCATCACCTGATGTCACTGTTCTATAGGGTAGACCGTCGTGGGACACTCGTTATTAATTGGACTGCGTCGGACAGGGAGTATACGGTTGTTTTATTTTTTTACGTTTTATTACAGGAGATCGAGGGCGTCGCTTGGATCTGAGCGTTTAATAAAGAGTAATAAAACCGTCTTGTGTTTTATTTCATTAAAATAATTTATTCTTATGCGTGTGTTGTTGTTATTTAACCCTTTATTAATATAAGATTAATAATGGATAGGCGTCTTATTGACGCTTCTCTATTATTAACCGGGCTTAATATCACCTTACAATAGCAAGGTGATATTATCCCCTTATTACCCCATATCCCACCGCTACAGGGGAGTGGGAAGAGAGGGTGTTATGAATGTGTTAGAGATGGTTTCTGAGCAGAGGCTCCCTCTGGTGAATACAGACAGTACTGAACCTTTCAGCGAGGAGTGGCAATCTGGGTTCACTGACTGGTCTGATATAAAGGAGGTTCCCTCCCATGATGGTTGCCGGTGATCAATTGTTCTTGTCTCAATTGTGGTTCCTAGTTCATTTGGAAGTTTGCTGGAGTCTTGCCTGCATCTCCTGCTTTCAGATAAGATATTTTTTGCTTTTCTTTTTGTGCTTGCTTTTTGCATTGTTTTCTGCACTTTTGTGGAGGTCAGCCAGGTCCCATCCTGGGGCCTGAGCTCCTCACAGTTTATCTGCAGCCACTATTATTTGCTCATTTGCTTTTTCCTGTTTTTTCAGCGGCTGCGGCTTGGTTTTTGTTCACACTGAGATCTGATTTAGCGGGTGGCGAGATCGTGTGATCTCAGTATTTTTTTAATCAGAATTGTTGGATTTTTGTAGTGTTTTCTGGGTTGCAGAAAGTAATCTCTCCTTTCCTATCCTATTTAGTCAGCTTGTGGCCCCAGCGTTTGCTCAGTCTATTTTCTGCCTATGTTTGTATTTTCATCTTGTCTAACCGCCATTATATGTTTGGGGGCTTCCTATTTTCTTTGGGGATCTGCTCCGGGGCAGATAGCTTTCATCTTTCTGCCTTTAGGTGTAGTTCTCTCTCAGGCTGTGACGAGGCGTCTAGGATCAACGTAGGAACGCTCCACGGCTACCTCTAGTTGTGTCGTTAGTTTAGGAATCTGCAACCCATGAGTTACCAACATCTCAGGTGTTCGGCTGCCCTGCTGTTGTTCCTGTCCTCTTCAGCTACCGAAGCATAACACTCATCAGATTAGTCTGACAAGAATGGTCCCTCGTAAACCTATGTTGATATTGGGTCATGAGGTTATTCTTCTTCAGATACTCCAATATAGTATCCCTTAGAAAACCCTCCAGCATTTTACCCACAGTAGAGTTTACGCTCACTGGCCTATAATTTCCAATTTCAGTTTTTGTCCCCTTTTTGAATATTGGCACCACATTTGCTATACGCCAGTCCTGTGATACAGACCCCGTTATTATGGAATTTTTAAAGATTAAAAATAATGGTCTATCTATGACTGTACTTAATTCCTGCAGTACTCAGGGATGTATCCAATCAGGGCCCTGGGATTTGTAAATTTTAGTGATTTTTAGACGCTGCCGTACGTCCTGCTGGGTTAAGCAGGTGACATTTAATAGAGAATTTATTTTATCACTGCTCATGTTATCTGTCATGGGATTTTCTTGTGAAAATACTGTTAAAAAAAGTAATTTAGCATATTTGCTTTTTCCTCATCCTCATCCACCATTTCACCCAGACTATTTTTAAGGGGACCAACACTATATTTTTTTAGTTTCTTTCTATTTATGTAGTTAAAGAATATTTTGGGATTATTTTTACTTTCCCTGACAATGAGTCTCTCTGTCTCAATCTTTGCTGTCTTGATTTGCTTTTTACAAAATTTATTTAATCTTCTGTATTTTGTTAATGCCTCATCACTACCTACTTGCTTTAATTCCCTAAATGCTTTCTTTTTGTCACTTATTGCGCCCCTTACAGCTCTATTTAGCCATAGTGGTTTCCTCCTATTTCTAGCATGCTTATTCCCATAGGGTATATACTGTGCACAGGTCCTATTCAGGATACTAATAAATGTCCCCCATTTCTTTGTGTATTTTTATGTCTCAGGATATCGTCCCAGTTTATGGCCCTAAGATCATCTCTCATCCGTTGGAAATTTGCCTTCCTGAAGTTTAGTGTCCTTGTAACCCCTCGACTACACATCTTATTAAAGGATACATGAAAACTAATTCTTTTGTGATCACTATTACCCAAGTAACCTCAACCCTTATATTTGATATGCGGTCTGGCCTGTTGGATAATATTAGGTCTAGCAGTGCCCCCCCTCTTGTTGGGTCCTGAACTAGTTGTGAAAGGTAATTGTCTCTCATAGTTGCCAAAAACCTATTACCTTTGCTGGAACTACAGGTTTCTGTTCCCCAATGTATTTCAGGGTAGATGAAGTCCCTCATAATAATGACTTCTCCTTGATGTCCTTAATGAAGGATTAATCACAAGGAGATTATCATTGTCCTGACCATAGTACATGCAAGCCCTGATCCAAACACGGTGACCCCTCTGATAAGTAGCTCACTGTCAATGGACAATTTACATAGGAAGCTGTGGTATGAGTGGAGTTAGTTTTCTGAGTTCTGCTTCATGCTATATGTAATGACTGATTCTGTCACAACTGCTTCAGCCAGTAAACTGGGTGATACATCATTGGATTCAGGATCTCTTTCATTACATTATGCTGCTGCCACATATGGTAGCAAAAATATGATGACAAATTTCTTTAAAAGGTACTGGTATTGGTGAAAAAAGTATTAAAGCATTAAATCACACAATAAGAATATATAAGATTTGAAATTCTGGACCTCAAATATGAAAACGGCAGTATAAGAAAGCTAGCATCTTCATCTGTTATGAAGCCTTTCTTTTTTTCTTGTCTTAGCTATTTTCATTCAGCTTTTGATTTCAGGTTGCAGGCTTTCATCAAGATCCAAGCTGATGAACCTAATTGAAAGCGTGATAAAGTCCTTTATGATTTCATGAGTGTTGATCCGTGGATATACCTATAAGGCAAGGAGAAGAAATTTTTTCCATGGCAAAGAAAATTGTCTATGATTATCAACGATGATTTTTTGCCTTCCACTGGATTAAGTCGGGTTTGTAAGTATAAATATTTTAACTTGATAAACTTGCATCTCTTTTTTTTTAACAATTAACCTTGCACTAAATAAGTAAAAAAAATAAATATATCCCCATTCTGGTATGTGTTTCAAATATATTGTGACAACTACAAATAACTGAAGAGCTAAACTGACAGAGGCCGCACTATGCTTTTTGAATAACACCCATGGGGAAACTGCTCTGAATTCAGGACTCCATCCAAGGGTCTCTCCTGTTCACTATTTACTATTGAGACTGGTGTTGAACTCCAAATCTGTTTGTTCACCAAATTTCTCATTTTGGCCTGGATACACTATGTACAAAAGTTTTTGGTAGATAATGAACTAATTCTTGTCCAAGTGAGCATCAACAGATATTTTTCATGGGGGGCACGTACTTCTCCTCCCTTTATGATTTTCACCAAACAAAAGCAGAGAGCAGCAGAAGAATGAACCATCTCATCCATGCTCCATACATTTCATGGAGCTGGTCGAAACTTATGAGTAAATGGTAATTGTCACAATATTTTTGCACATCTTTTGAATTGCATACAAATATTGTGACTTATTAAGGTGTTTTATGCCCGAAGTCTGTTGTAATCTAATTAAAGGTGTTATGCCACCAACAAAAGTTCATTTTAATCAACAGATCTTGGAATAACAATAAGTTCTACAATTTAATATGTGTTTACAAAACTGTTCCTGTGCTGAGATAATCTTATAAGATTTTCTCAGTACAGGAACTTTTTTGTTAAACCCATCCAGTTGTGGAGTTTATTTTTATTCCAAGATCGGTTGATTTAAATGTACTTTTGTTCATGGCACAACCCCTGTAATAAACTGTGACCGATTCTCTAAGAAAATGTTTGGTCTTGCCCACAATTATCTGTTCTATAATAGAGCAGTAGAAATTTATCTAGCACAAATATTTTTTTTATAAGTAAAGTGTTATTTTTTTTTCTTTTCAGCACCCACCGTATTGACCAAAATACTGGGTCTAAACCTAGATGCTGGAGATTCGGCATACATTTTTAGACAGGTTTGTTAAAATTGATACTCTTTTTTTATGTACAGTAGTTCACAATGAAGGATGGTGGCGCACAATGAAAGCCAAATGCTGGAATTCATGATTTTGGGTTTTCCTGGGTCTTCAGGTCTACAGTATCTCTTCTTTATGTTACTCCTGGCCTCTTATTTAATAACTCTTTTGAGCAACATAATGATAATCCTAATTACCTGGAAAGAAGCATGTCTTCAAACACCTATGTATTTTTTTCTCCGTAGTTTCTCATTTCTTGAAGTCTGTTATATTACTGTAACAGTCCCCAAAATTTTAGCCACAATCACTGTTCATGGTCGCTTCATCTGATTTATTGGCTGTATGACTCAGTTATTCTTTTTCTTCTTCTTGAGTTCCACAGAATGTTTTCTACTTGGTGTTATGGCTTTTGACCGTTATTTGGCAATCTGTCATCCTCTACAATATCCATCTCACGTGACCACATCCTTCTGTCGTAATTTAACCATAACTTCTTGGATTGTCGGCTTCACAACTACTTTTCCTCCAATTTTACTGATCTCGCAACTTACATTTTGCAGTAATATTATTAACGATTTCTTTTGTGATGCACCTCCACTACTAAAGATTTCATGCGTAGATACTTTTTTAAATGATCTTTTAGACTTTATATGTGCTTCTATAGTAATTGTAACGTCGTTTGCTGTAACACTTTTTTCTTATGTTTATATTATTATGACAGTTTTAAAAATACCTACAACTAAAGGAAAAAGAAAAGCCTTTTCCACCTGTGGGTCTCATTTAACTGTTGTTCTTATCTATTATGGTACTGTTATTTTTATGTATGTAAGACCAAAAGTAGGATTCACTTTTACGCTTAATCGAGTGGTGGCAGTCTTTTATGTTGTGGTTACACCGATTCTAAATCCCATTATATACTGTTTACGGAACAAAGAAGTTAAAGAGTCAGTAAAAAAACATTTAGCTTCAGTCAACTTATTTTATTCATCCTAATAGTGTTACATGTACTATCACAATTTATAGTAGAAAGTAAGTTGGTCAGATATTCCTTTAAAGTGGTCATCTGGTCTAAATTGGTATGACTGCAGTCACTCTGTGTGACTGCAGCTTCTGAATCTCCCAGCGCAATCACTGTGCATTGGGAGTATTTGCCCGTTTCTAAGCTACTAATAACTGGTACAAATGCGTCATGCACATTCCAGGCCAGAGCCTGTCTAGTGGGTGAGGACTCACTCCATACACTTGTATGGAGCAAGGCTGCATCCACTAGATAGGTTCTACATGGGAGTATGCATAGCACATACATGACCGCCATTCCTGTCTTAGAAACCAACAAATCTTCGCAGTGCACAGTGGTGCACTAGGGAGATTCAAAAGTTTGCAGTCACATACAGTGATTGCAGACTTTTCAATTTAGACCGGACAACCCCTTTAACTTTGAAATAATATCTTTTCAAACCTACTTGTTACTTCAGGTGATCTTTCTGAAAAAAACGCAATTTGTGCATATAATGAGTAAACTTATATCTGGCCATTATATGACTTGTATCCAGCTTTTTCGGACCTGTCCCCACTACAAGCTCTAGCTATAATTTTCAGTTGTTCCTTAGTGAGAATGTCTTCCACACATTCATAAATTTTATGGCAACATGATAGACATTTGTGTGGCGCCCCTGAGGGTTCAGTCGCCACAGAGGTGCTGCACCTCATCCAGAGGTGTGGTATCCCACTCTTGGGTAAGAAGGGGGCACTACCCAGGACTCTAACAACAGCATCCAACACCACTCCAGTCAAGGCATCTGGGCGTACCCTATGGGAGGATGGCCTCAACTCAGGCTGGAGAGGGTAACTAGGTAGAGGGTGCGGGTAGTAGAAGGGGCGGAGCTTAAGGAGTGACAGTTGATGGGAGTAGTTAGTACTAAGGTAAGGAGATTGTTCTGGAAAGAGTCAGTCAGTCAGTCAGAGGTGGATAGTTGCAGAGAGACAGAGGAAGAGGGATGATGTGTGAGGAGCAGAGGGAAACTCCTGGAGCTAGAAGGGGTTCTAGGGGCACGAGAAGTGAGAAACCCATCTGTGGTGCCCGAATCCAGCCTGACCAGAGTTGGGTGGAGGGACCAGGTCGCAGTAGGGGAACCGGCCCCCAAGACTAGTGGAGGACTGCAAGACTCAGCTAGCAATCCGGAGGCTGTGGTAACTGTATGTGAAATAGCCACATCCTAAAGTAAGTCACTCAACAAGATCCGAGGCTGCCAGCTTGGGACCCTGTGTGTGAAGGCGTGGGGCAGGAAGGGCAGGAGCCAGCGCAGAGTGAGACAGCCAGAGTAGGAACATAAGAAAGGAGTTCTGGGAACGTGTACCCCAAATCATCTGAGGGTTGGCTGGGCCACAGACCCAGAGGACACAGCACACGGCTGGAGACAGTATCTGCAGAACTGTGAGTAAAGCATTGAAACTGCATCCAGCTGTGTCCTCTGAATTATTTGCTGCGCCATCTGCCCTGCACTATGACTGGTACCATCACCTACTTTAAACACTATAACTGCCCTGGGGAATAGCTCTGCCTGTGGAGAGCTGAACCAACTGTAATGCATCATCATCTGCCCCAGTGGACTGAAGCTGCAACGTTCGCTAACACCTTAATTTTCGAATACCACAGGTGGCGTCACGAACTAATTCCCCTACAAACTACCCCACCATCATCTTTGACAATTTTATTGGACGCACAGGGCCATGGACTGGGTCACAGCTGCCGTGACTTCCACTTTAAGAACTGCCTGGCCCGGTCTAAGTACCTCAGGCCCTAGGGGGCACTCCATTTGCATCCCTATCAATCTGCAGCACATGTGCAGAAAAAGCAAGAACACAAACCGCATGTAGGACATTATGCTGTAGTACTGTGCAATGTACCTGTGAATCCAGTACTGGAGTGTGATAAAACACCTATTAGAATGCTTCAAAACCCTCAGTTTGCTTATTATTATTATTATTCATTTTTATAGAGCCATTTATTCCATGGCGCTTTACATGTGAGAGGGGGCAAGTATAGACAAGTACAATAAATATGAGCAATACAGGACACACATAAGTACAGAAGGAGAGAGGACCCTGCCCACAAAGGCTCACAATCTATAGGGAATGGGTGAGGATACACTAGGAGAGGGTAGAACTGGTTGTGCGACAGTTCAGTGGACTGAGGATCACTGCTGGTTGTAGGCTGGTCGGAAGAGGTAGGGCTTCAGGTTCTTTTTGAAGGTTTCCATGGTAGGCGCGAGTCTGATGTGTTGGTGTAGAGAGTTCCAGAGTATGGGGGAGGCACGGGAGAAGTCTTGTATGCGGTTGTGGGAAGAAGAGATAAGGGGAGAGTAGAGAAGGAGATCTTGAGAGGATCGAAGGTGGCGCGAGGGTAACGGGAGACCATGTCACAGATGTATGGAGGAGACAGGTTGTGGATGGCTTTGTATGTCATAGTTAGGGTTTTGAACTGGTGCCTCTGGACGATAGGAAGCCAATTAAGGGTTTGGCATAGGGGAGAGGCTGGGGAATAACGGGGAGACAGGTGGATTAGTCGGGCAGCAGAATGTAGGATGGATTGGAGTGGTGTCAGGGTGCTGGAGGGGAGGCCAGAGAGTAGGAGGTTGCAGTAGTCAAGGCGGGAGATGATAAGGGCATGCACTAGTGTTTTTGTGGTATTGTGGTCAAGGAATGCACGGATCAGGGAAATATTTTTGAGTTTGAGACAGCAGGAGGAGGCTAGGGTTTGGATATGTGGCTTGAAAGAAAGGGCAGAGTCGAGGATCACCCCGAGGCAATGAGCATGCGGGACTGGGGGAAGTGAGCAGCCGTTGACATTGAGGGATAGGTCTGGTGGAGGGGTAGAGTGAGATGGGGGAAGATGATGAATTCTTTTTTGTCCATGTTCAGTTTTAGAAAGCGAGCAGAAAAGAAAGCTGAAATAGCGGACAGACAGTGTGGGATTTTTGTCAGTAAGGAGGTGAGGTCAGGTCCAGATAGGTAGATCTGTGTGCTTATTATTTCTTACAATTATTAAGAAGCAAAAAAAAAACTCTAAATAATTGAATTTAGGTGTATAACGTCATATACATAGCCATGCATTCATTTGTTAAATAGTTCATTCTAAAGAGCTCACTTTATTTGAGCATGATTCTATAATAAGATGCCACCATTGTAACAATGTCTTCCCTCCTAAATATTCAAAATTAACTGTGGGTTTTATTATTGAAAAGAGTAAGCCAGACAGACATTTAAAGATACCGAGGAAAGTCATCGAGTTCTTGGGTGCATGATGCATAAAAGTTCCAAAACTTCTCTGGCATTAACAACATGACAAAAGCTATGTGCTAGATGCCTCGTGTATGGATTTCCATGACTAACCAGCAGCATGCACCATTCACAACTAACAGCAGCATGCACAATGCCAATAATTGGAAGGAATATTGTAAAGCGCACCACCATTGGACTCTGGAGCAGTGAGAATGTATTCTGTGGAGTGCCAAAACACGCTTCTTTATCTGACTAATGGATGAGTCTAGGTCTAGAGAATACTATGAAAACATGTCCTGCCTGACAGCAAGGTGCCAACTTTAAATCTTGGTGGAGGAAGTGTGATTATATGGGGTTATTTATCAGGAGTTTGGCCTAGTCCAATTAGTTTTAGTCAAGGAAAGTCTAAATGCTTCAGCATACAAATACATTTATACAGCTATGGTGACACAAACTAAATCTCCAAACACACCAAATACTCGGAGAACACCCGAGCATGCTCGGGAAAACCCAAGCAACAAATATGCTCGCTCATCACTATTTATGAGAAAAGCTGCACTAACAAGAAAAATGGTCTAACCCTTTCATGCTTATAGCTTTAAAAAAGCAAGTCTTGAAATCTCTTATGGGTGTTATGTGTAGGTGTAAATGTATCTGATTGTCCCATTCATCATAATGTGACTTGGAAAAATCCATGCACATGTTGCAAAAATAAGATTTATTGAAAAGTTTTGCAGCTTCAGAAATGTTTGCATCAAATCTCCCACATTTGAGCAAATCTCTATAGAATAAATGATTGTAACAAGAAGTGTAGCTTAACAGTCTTGGTTTACAATACAATGTCTATACTATGGCCCCCAAACCATCAAAAGTGATCTAGAGTATGTGCACATCGCATCTTTATGATGTCGGTGGACCTGCTAAATTTTTCCTATCTAGAGACACTTCAGAAAAAAGCCAGGAGTCTTTTTCCTGGAGAGACTTTGCTGGAATTTTGACGCAATTTTTTTCTATAGTTTAATATATAACAAGCAAGAATGTACATACTACTTCATTTACTGCTTTACAGTTTCTGAATTCTGGAACTGTGAAAAAAAGAAACAAAAGACTGAACATGTGCACAGCAATTCGTTTTTACATTGCTGTGCATTATGTTCACTTTCTGCAGTTCTTTTGAAGCGCTTTTTTAGGCGGCTTCCAGGCAGAATTAGCTTGAAAAATAATTTTTGTGCACATACCCTCATAGTACTGACTTTAACCCCTTATTGACATATGACTTACTGTGTTTCTCATATGCCAACTCCCTGTCTCAGATGAGGGCTTGCAAGCTGAGCCTGCATTTTTGCAGGCAGATGATGGCTGGCTCTAACAGCTACAGGTAGAGTGGAGTTTCACTACAGCTGTTAACATGTCAAATGCTGCTGTCAAATCCTTTTTGTTTTAACTCTAATAAAAGTTAGATTTTAATCTATCATACATGTATTGTCTCCTGACTGTTACATGGCATTAACTGCTCTAATATTGAGCTACTACAAGGAACAGTAGATCAAAACCTAAAAATAAAACATTTTTTAATCTTTTACTTGCACATTTTTCAAGGTAGACATTTGTGTTTACATTTCTAGATTATGGAAAGTTTTCTTTTGGCTTAAGGTACTGCCACACTAAACAATCCCGCTAGCGATAGCGATAAAGACGCATACTAATGCGATCGCTAGCGTGATTGTTTCTATATCGCTAAGTGCGGCTTAACTTAGCGATATAGTTAACGACGCTATCGCGGTTAGCGATCTTCTTAACGACTTTAGCGGTACAAAAGTACCGCTAAATCGCTAAGAAAAGGTGCCACACTTAGCGATATATACTTACCTGCGGGGCGCCGACGATCTAAATAGGGTCCAGAACGATGTCAGCGACGAGCGAGATCACAGCAGGGAGCTCGTCGCTGACAGATGCCGCACACAACAACATCGCTAACGGGATCGCTAAATAGTGACGTTTTTTAGCGATCCCGTTAGCGATGTTGTTTAGTGTGGCATACCCTTTAGAAAGAAAGAAAAAAATAACTTGCCACTCTCTTAATGCAGGATGCACAGTTTGTGTGACACACTAGCCTTGATTTAAGGATATTGATTTAGCAGTAAAATTAACACTGAGGGGTTTAATACTGCCTTCCTTGATGACAGTGTTTGAAGAATAAAAAAGGCTGTTTTTAAGGTGATGTTACTACTAGAGATGAGCGCCTTTGCCTCCGGGAGGGTCGAGTCGGATTTCGCACCACCCGACTTTTCCAAAAGTCGAGTCAAACGAAATTGGCTGACTAACGGAAAAAGTTGAAGGTCCGACTGAAACTTTAACCGACCCCAATACAAGTCAATTGGGAAGAAAAGTCAGCAGTCAGTGGAGGACAGTAAACACACCTA
>VIAB01015632.1:6566-19415 GCA_009801035.1 Oophaga pumilio | reverse complement strand
TAAAACACATATAAAGGTACGGTGATGCCCCTACCCAGGGCTGACGTACTGGGCAGCCTGACCCTCCCATCTCTCAGTGCTGCCCGTAACCCGGACCCAAGTGTATTAACCGACCCCTTAGTGCTTACGTGCACTAAAGAAAACACTCCGGGTTACATCACAGAGACAAACCATCTCTGTGAAACATACCTCCCGTCTACTATACAACCCTTAGGCACGCTACAGCACCTATAGTAAGAGCGGTCCTTCCATTCTTGACTGTATAACTTCTTATGTTCTGAAAGGTCCTCTATCTTCTCCCCATGTGTCTTTTACAAGCAATTATATGCTTTCCAGTATTGAAGTTAGGACAAATTTAATAGCTGCAAATCAAAAATATTTTGGTATATTCAACAAAGTAGGCAAATTCGAATTTCATAAGATTGAAATTCGCATTTGCCACCTGCTGAAAGGTCTAGTTGGATAAACTTAAGACCTTACAACAGATGAACCTTATGGTGGCACTGAGTTCTGTACAAATGGAGTCTAACATCTATCATATTTTCAAACGAAGAATTTTGTAAATATATTAGAACTACACTATAAAGTACTACATCAAAAATCTGACTACAAAATCTCCAAAATAGTCAAATATTATAGTTGTGAGGACCAAAAAGATATGAAAGAAAAATCATATTACAGTTTAATAAAAATCAACCTGTACCAAACAGTGTATATACATTTGTGTGAAAAATTGATCTGTGATTACTTATGATTATCATGCTTGCTGTAACAAAGGCATTCGGAAGTAGCTATAACAGCAATGTAATTTGCATGGACATAGTTGACATGCTAATGTACCCTAAAAAATTTTTTTTATGTAAGATACAATATATAAAATCAACCCATACATTCTTCATTGTGCATGCAAGGCTAGTATGAAAGTAGAAAATGGAACCTATTCGTAACATTAGCGGCTAATTTGGTTAATAGCTTTCCATTATGCCTCAATGGCTATTTTACAATCTATGTCTACATTAAGATTAGTTTTAATGATCTTTCATAGACTGTCTTTATGGATGTATAGAAAATACCCATTAAACACATTATATGTCCTTCCATCAAAAAGCAAATAATGAATTAAATATATGTGTTTTGTATTTCCTGACTCATTTTCTATAATGAGTTCAAGTGTTTTACACCAAAATAATTGACTCTTTACATATTTATTTTCTTATTTATTATCTAATTTTTGACTGAACTTTTATTGCAATAATAGCAGAATGTAAATACTAAATTATTAGACAGCTCTTCTCTCCATTTAGCTATGCATTGGCATTATAGTTTTTGTAAGCACATATTTTTTATCAGCCTGAGGCCGGTGTCACACTTGCGTGTGTGATGCAAGAGACTCGCGCAAGTTTCTCACATCACATACGCAAGTGTTACTCTGGCCTGAGAATGAGAATGTCTTATAACGAAAAGCCATTATTGGTGTATGCTTTTGGATAAAACCTTTTAATGATTATTTTGAAGTGTGACTTATTTTGAGTTCAAAATAAAATGCAAAAATGTATTATACCATCCTTTAGTTTAATATTTTTATCTAAAATTTCAAGCAGCATGCAGAGTGCAACATTTGTTTATTTCAAATACCACTTTTTGGTCCGAGTCCATTGTTATTAGGTCAAGGGTAGAGATATAGGGTGTTCCCAATTGCTTTCAGGAACATTTTCATGAATAGGCCACAGATTTAATTAGGTTTGAATACAATTTGATTTCTGAATAGGCCACAGATTTGATTAGGTCTGAATAAAATTTGATTTTATTTAACCCCTAGTTTGAAAATATCCAAGATATTCTGGTTGAGAATCTATTCCCAACCTTGGACATACTAGGAGTGCAGAGCACGATCTAAGGTGCTTGTGTCAGTGTAGAACTGGCAGTTATAACTCATGCATTGCAAAGGTTTGTAACAATGATCAGACTGCTGAAAGTGAAAGTCTCATAGAGGGACAAAGAAAAAAGTAAAAAAAAAGGAAAAAAAATTTGCACATTTTTTTTTTTAAAAATCACAAAATTATAAAAAATAAAAATATGTTTTATGGTAAAAAAAAACAAAAATGTATACTTAATTTGGTATCGCCAAGTCTGGAATGACCCGCCCCATAAAACTGTCACACTAGTTAATCCTTTGAGTGAACATCGTTAAAAATTAAATAAAAAAATGAGGCAAAAAACTATGCTTTTTATCATACCACCGACCAAAAAGTGGAAAAAAATGAAATAACAAAGGCGAATGTAATAAAAATGGTATCACTGAAAACATCATCCTGTCCCACAAAGCAAACAAGCCAGCATACAGCTCCATCAGTTGAAAAATAAAAAATTTATAGCTCTCAGAATTCAGAAATGCAAACATACGGTAATTATTTTTTTCTATAAAATAGTTTTTATTGTGTAAAAGCGCCACAACAAAAAAAGATATAAATATGGTATTGCTGTAATTGTACTGACAGAAAAAACAAAGCTGCCTTATCAATTTTACCACATGCGGAACAACATAGAAAAACAAAGAAACAATTCCTGAATTGCTGTTTTTTGTTCATTCTGCCTCCCAAAAATTGGAATAGAAAGTGATCAAAAAATGTTATGTGCTAGAAAATTGTACCAACAATCACAACAACTTGCTCTGCAAATAACAAGCCCTAACATTATCTGTCAACAGAAATATTGAAAAATTATAGCTCTCAACATATGGCAATGCAAAAACTAGTTTTTGCAAAAAAAAAAGCATCTTTTAGTGTATGACAACAGCCAAAATAAAATATTGATATATATCTGGTATCAATGTAATTGCACTGACCCAAAGAATAAAGTCAACTAATTACTTACACCATACGAGGAACATCGCAAAAAATAAGTAAAGCCAATTCTTGACCTGGTGTTGATTTTTTCATTCTGCCTCCCAAAAATTGCAGTAAGGCCTGGCTCACATTTATCCTTACACCGGAGTTTCTGTGTAAATCTCTGAAATACATGATTCAGACAGAACCCCTGGTGGAAGATTCCCTATAATGAGGCAGATAGAGACACTATGGATGCAGTCGGGCTTATGATCCCGCAGCGTCTGTCATTTTAAGCATGCATAATACCATGATTGGCCACAGTGTACAAAACGTGTACACATTTGATTATTTGAAGTGTGGGCGAGGTTGCATCCTATCAAGCCTCAGTTCCTCCAAAGCTCCTCCTTTTTTTATAGAGCTGATTTAAAACTAGCATGAAAATGCTAAAAGTGTGCAATATTTTTCCAACTCCCATTACGCAAAAACATTGTGACTTTTCAAACTTTCATATTACTTTTCTAGCATAAAAGCTGTGGTGAATATAAAAGAGTTTTAACTTTAATGATAGGCTACAATTGATGATGAGTGAGCTTGCTCCTATGCTAATAGGGTATCTTCGGCGTGCTGGAATAATATGTTCAAGTAGCTGCGGTTGCATGTCTCATGGCTGTTTAACAGTCGCAACACATGCAGGGATTAGGCAATCCCTGTATGTGTTGCAGCTGTCCAACGGCTACTCGAGCATACTATACGAGCACGCCGTAGATACTCTATTAATACACGAGCATGCTCAGATAACATCTTATCTGAGCACGCTTGCTCATCACTAACACTTTTTTTTCTGACAACTCATAAGTTGTAATGCATGTGTGCAGGAGCTCTTTAATCCTTGTACAAGATGTGCAGGCAAAATATTTGCAACATGTAAAAGTCCACAAAAAAATTACAATTTTAAAATATGACCTTTTATAAAATATATCTCTTCCATGCAGTACAAAATAAAGTTAAATAACAATAAACAAAGGAAAGGATAACTAACATCATTTTTAATTTAGCTACTTATTTGACCTCCATAAAATAGGGAATAACTTGCTTATTGGTGGGGATTATACTGACTCATTCATTGTCTGTAGAACCTATTGACAAATGCTGAATGCACATACTCAACTGTCACTATATTTAAGTGGGGTGCTGCAGAATGGTGGGGGTTCCAGAAGTTGCATTCCCAGGGATTAGTAACTTAGAAACTTAAATCTGGATAGGTGGTAATACCATTTTAGTGCAATGTTAAAATTACCTTAACCCAATCGTATATGTATCAGTGCATTAGGTTTTCATGGTCAAACACAAATTAATAAAGTGTATCACAGTAGATAGTTGTTTGAGTGACATGTTTTGTATATAATGAGTACCTTTTCATGCATATTCCACCCAGCATCAATATTTTTAAGGACAAAAAAATATGTGCAGAAGACCTTCCTTTTAGTGACTAAACCTAAATGCCCTAATTCATCATTGTCTTTGTGCCTGTTTTTATGTCTAGCTTTGTGTATTTTGTGTCTTCTTTTTGTTTGCATCCAATTAATTATTCTATTTTTAACCCCTTTACGACACCGAACGCAATAATACACCAGTGTCAGACTCCTTCCCTTTGATGCGGGCTCCGGCGGTGAGCGCACATCTTTTCCAGCATATGTCAGCTGTTTTCAACAGCTAACATGTGCCCAGAACAGACGCGGGTGGATTGCGATATTAACCTGTTAAATGCCGCTGTCAAACTCTGATAGCAGTATTTAACATGTGCTTCCGGCAAGAGTGCCTGAAATTCACCCATCGTTGACCCCCGTCACGTGATCGTGGGTCACTGATGGGTTGGCATGACAACCAGAGGTCTCCTGCAGACCTTTATGGTTGTCACTACTGGATTGCTATGAGCGCCGCCCAGTGGTCGGTGCTCATAATTCTGCTACATACAGACAATCTGATCATCGCCTGTATGTAGCAGAGGCGATTTGGTTATGACAGCTTCTAGTGTCCCATGGAGACTATTGAAGCTTGCCATAAGTAAAAAAATGTTCTAAAAATAAAAAAAAATAAAAATATAAAAGTTCAAATGACCACCAAAATAAAACAATAAAAAAAATCAAGCATAAACATATTTGATATTGCCGAGTTCAGAATCGCCAGATCTATCAACAAAAAAAGGATTAACCTGATCGCTAAATGGAGTAGTAAGAAAAAAGACAAAATGTCAGTAATACATTTTTTTGGTCGCTGCAACATTATATTAAAATGCAATAACAGGGGATCAAAAGATCATATCTGCACCAAAATGGTATCATTAATAACATCAGCTCAGCGTGCAAAAAATAAGCCCTCACCTAACCAGAGATCACGAAAAATGGAGACTCTACGAGTATGTGCATTGGAAAATGGCGCAATATTTTTTTTTTTTTACAAAGTTTGGAATTTTTTTTCATCACGCAGATAAAAAAGAACCTATATATGTTTGGTGTCTATGAACTCATAATTACCTGGAGAATCATAATGGCAGGTCAGTTTTAGCATTTAGCGAACATAGCAAAAAAGCTAAACAAAAAACTACTATGGGATCTCACTTTTTTTGCAATTTCACTGCACTTGGATTTTTTTCCCGTTTTTCAGTACATGATATATGAAATCCAATGGTGTTGTTCAAAAGCACAACTTGTTATGCAAAAAATCAAGCCCTCACATGGCCATATTGACAGAAAAATATAAAATATATGGCTATGGGAAGAAGGGGAGCAAAAAAACAAAACGCAAAAATGAAAATACTTCCAGGGGTTAAAGGTTTAAAAAGTCGCAAATTATGGTGCAACTTCACTCCAGTCCAAACGTTGGTGTATTTTTGAGCACGTCGGCATTCTGGTTCAATTTTTGCAACTTTTGGCATCAAGTGCAACTTTTGGTGCCAAAAGTAAAAACAAAAACAGTTCAAGACACAGAGTCCATTTTTGTCTTTATACTAAATTCATAAATAGTGTGTGCCATTTTTCTGAATTTAGTGCCGAAAAATAATAATTTATACCACAGGACAAAAAGGGAATGTGTCACTAGGCAGAACAGCCGGGCAGCAGGTCCGCAGGACAGGGAGGAGGTAAAGAGAGTTCAGGGAAACTGAGTCAATCCAGGAAATTCAGAGTAGTAGGCAGAATTGTTAATCAAAAGGGTAGTCAAAGGCAAAGTCAGAGTTACAGGATACTTAACTAAAAAGTCACAATAAGGGAACCAGCAGCAATAAAGCTCTCTCTGGCAGCCATGAACTGATATCTGAGGCTATAAAGAGCAAGAACCCTGTTCATGGCTTTAGCAGAAAATTAATCAACCTAACCCCTTAAGTACCAAAACAGAAGATAGAATTGACACCAGTATGGCAGACCTAGGTTTTAGCTGAGTAACACTTACGCTGTCCAGCTACAACTGAGGTGTTAAAGTCGTGCTGCTTAGTGGACCTGGCCAGTGTGGTAGGAGCATGTTTACACACGGATATTAAATAAAGTGGTTTAAAAGAAAACAAAAGAAATCCCCAAAGCACTAAGCATAGCGGGACGTGACGTTGGGAGGGGTGGATCTTTAATTCCTGCAGCTTTGTTTGTATAGCGGTATAGACTTTAAGAAAGAGGGATCTGGCATTAAGAGGAAGGAGCACAGTATGTCTGTGCCTGGTGTCTAACTGTGAGGAGGATGGGGCTTATAAAGAGGTAACTCTCTGTCTACCTCTCTCTCTCTTTTTATCACCTGATGATGTGAAGGAAACATCACCCGCCCTCCCACACTGTTGTATTCACTGTCTAATAACTTTTTTTTTTAATAATTACTTGTATAGTGATAAGTGCTTTATTGTATTTGCTTAATAAGCCATTGTATATCTTGTACCATGTCCAATATTATCATTATATCAGCTATAAAGAGTTAATATTAGCATTAACCTTTAAGCCCAAGGGAAGGGAAATCCTTCAGCCATGGTTCCCTAGAAGTTTCCTCCACAGGGGCTTTTTCCTCTCCTGAGTGCTGTAGGATGACTGTTTGTGAGTCGAAAGTTTGCCAAGTTTAGTCCCATAATGCTTTTGCAGGGCATCTACTTTATACATTTACCAAAGTGAGTTCTAAAATAAATAAATATTTTAAACATGACTAAAAGTGTCATTTGTGACTTTGAATTTATAACCCAACACAGCTTTGTGGTTTAGGAGTCAGTATGAAGTTGCAGACTAGTTAAGGTGGACACATTTTAGCTAAAATAGGATGTAATGCCTCATGGAGGTGAGCAGTCTTGGCTTTCGTGGCCAGCCTCAAGGACGTTGTAATGGTAACATCAATGGTTAAACACAAGAGTGAGGGTAATAGGGTCATTGGTGCCCTGAAATTTTACTGGCTCTGCTTAAATGACAAGCCAGTGTGTGACACCCCTTTATGGCTGTCTATCCTTGGTGCTGTATGTTAGACATATGGGGATATCACAGTACTTCTGAATCCCAATGTACTAGCACTTCACCTGACTCCTAATGTGATTGTTTTAATCCTGTGATTTAAATAAAGCTGTGGCCATTTGGAGAACCAAAATAATTGTTTTGTGCCTAGTGTCTAGGCTTACTGTAGTTATGGTTGTTTGAAGATTCAGTGGGGGTCCGTCTCATATCCAAAAGTAATGATGAATTGGAGGCAAAGTACTCTGGGAAGAGACGATATATGCATTTATCAATGATGATGACGATGCATTTATCAATGATTAAATCATTCATGTAGGTTATCTTTTATTTTTTTATATGTAACTTAAACCAGTTATCATCAACCATAGACTGAAATTCAAACGTTTATTGAAAATAACTATCTTCAGTATTTAACTTCATATTAAATGTATGCTTTTTTAAGAACTTGAGATATTTGTGTCAAAACTGCAATTTAGAAATCCAAATCAATTTAGAGAAGCCAAAGTGGTTTGAAGCATATTTCTAAAAATAAAATTTTGAAGTGGTGCCTATGATTGATGACACATAACAAGTCATTTGAGGGTATGGTAGCAATAAATCAGAACTTTGGAATTAATATGATTGTCAAGGGAATGTGGCAGAGAGAAAATAGCAGACAAATGTTTTTGAGGTACTTCTGAGGATACTTTGAGCACCTGTTAAATCCCAGACACTAGTTTATCCCATGGAGATAATCACATTGGAGACAGAATATTTTATAAGCCAGTGCTCAAGCAATTCAGTTTGGAATAGACAAGACATAAAAAGCGAATAGAAAAGTTTCACTCCATAGCCTACTGTTCTTCTTTTTAACCATAGCACCTGATACATCCCTTTACACTGCAAAGGGTGGTATAACTTTCCTTACACAATGTGCTCAAATTGACAATCATTTATCTCGAATGTTTTCAACTGACAAGTTACCAAGAAATATAAACATAGAATGATAGCATCAAACATTAGGACTCGTTGAAGCGCAGGAGCGCGAAACGGCCGTTGTCCGCACTCTCTGTATTGCTCCCTAGCCCAGGCATTTTTATCCTCGAAATAAAAACTTCCACTATTGGTAACGGTGAGTGCCTTCCTTTTTTCTTTCACTGTGCAATTGGACTCTATATTTGCACAGGATTGTGCACCCGTTTCCTGGGGTGTGTTGCATTAATATAGTGTGTGAATGGTCTCTTCAGATTTGTTTAAAAGACCACGGGGGTGCAGCAGTGCCAAATCTGTTTTTCTCTGCTTTTGGATTTTATTCAGACCTTTATTTAACACTTTGAATCAAGTGATTTAAATGTTTCTACAGATTTTACAACAGAAACTGCCCACTAAGGTTAAATTCAGGATAATGGCGCTGCGCATGATTCTGATTGCATGAAATTAGATGCTTTTGGTAGAGTTGCTGGAAGCCAACTCCTTAATCACTTAACGTTTGTGGTTCTACATTATTTAGCTAAACTTGCTGAGTTTACAGACAGGAAGAACTGTAATGACAGGATGGTTGTAAGGTAAGCAAATAATTTTTTTTTGCCAGTGAAGTAATGACACAACAACACATGGAAACACAGTCTTGGGAAAAACAAGAACTTTACTCCATTGATATATGGGCTTAGTTGTTGCATTTTTAGTTACAACGCTTGCTAGGAACAATAAGGGCTCACACTGGCAAGTAGTCAGCATATAACTAGGATAAGTGGTTTCCAATACATGATGGAATAAACAGAATAAAGCAAATAGAGGCTGGGATTGGAGCAGTGTCAGGGCAAGGGAGATGGCAGGCAAACCCAGATGGCCTGAATGGGATGGTAATCTCTTACACACATGATATACAAGTGCTATTAAACAAAATCATATGAAGTCATGACTGTGGAGTTAACACTGCTTTGGAGAAGGGAATTTAGCATGAGGCCTGTGAGTGGCTTCAGTGATTAATGGCACTTTCCTGTTTTGGAAGTATCCTGTCACCTGGCTGCAGTTTATTTAAAAATAAACACTTTATCCTTTACTCACTTTCCATGGGTCCAGGACTCAGTTTCTGTTGGTGCTGCTCCTGGTGATTGGTAAAGCATGGTATTGGCAATATGTCAATAGCTGGGCGGTCAATCTAAGACCTCAGTGGATCTAAGTGGCTTGTGCCATTGAGTAGACCCTTTGAACTTAAATACTAACTTCAGTACTGTCGATGTGGCAATCAGCACAAGACCTGGGGAGGGTTAGTAAAATACAGTTTTTATTTCTAAAATAAACTACAGAACAGTTTATTCCTTTTGGCACAACACGGGTTAATTGGTCATGCTGGAAAACTCTGATCTCGCAGCTGAGCCCAGTTAGCCACTCCCATCCCCATTATAATCTATGCTACATAGTTAATAGTAATGGTAAATGATGAAAGAATTGATGTGAGCTCTGCTTTACTTAAATAAATGGAAATGTTCTTTTAAGGAAAAATGTTTTTTACTATCTTATTTCTATTTCATTGTTTGAATTAAATTCTCATGTAAATTTTTGGTGCCTAGCAGTTATCACTTCTGAACACACATTAAAAGAAATTTGGCAAAATTCCTTATTAATTTACTTCCAAAACAGTCTCTTTGTTGGATCCAGTGAAGGGTAAAACATATGCAATACATTTATTTTCTTGCTGAAAGGGATTTATGTGCTAATCATATTTTATTTCAAAAGGCATCATTTGGGTTATACTGTACCTGTAATTTTTGCAAAGAGTAATGTTTATTTGTCTGCTTTACTGGATTGTCTTTATTTCCTTGAATCTGTCACAACAAAAATGTTAATGAAAGGTTATGGAAGGGTCATATCCATAATTCCTCATCCACTGTATCTGCCAGATTTTTCTGTGCAAAAAAGAAAGATAGCGGCCTTGATTTCTGAAAACAAAACAAAATCAGTTAAAAATACTTACCCACTGCCACTCATCTCCGACCTATATAATCAGCTTCTGGGTGCTAAGTGGTTTTCTAACTTTGCTCTTAAGGCTGCTAACAATTTGATACGCATCTGGAAGAGTGATGAGTAGAGATGAGCGACTTTGCCTTTTTTCAGGGTCGAGACGGGTTTCATGAAACCCGACTTTCTCAAAAGTCGGGTCAAACGAAATCGGCCGACTATCGGAAAAAGTCGGAGGTCCGACTGAAACACGAAACCCAATGCAAGTCAATGGGGAAGCAAAGTCGGCAGGGAGTGTAGGACAGTAAACACACTTACAGTGCCCATTTCAATGTCAACGACATCAATTCTTATTACTTAAGCTTGTCAACCTTAATTTACTTTATAATAATAGTTACGCATTGAAAACTGGGGGTTATTTGGCTAAAGTTGTGGGGGGGGGTAGGGCTGGCTCCAGGTTTTCGTGTGCCCCGGGTGAAAGAGTGTCAGTGGCCCCTTTAACACATACCACAATTCATGATGCTCCGATATGGCACAGAAATATAGGTATAGTACAATGACAAATACTTCACTTCTTACATTACATGAGTGATATGTATTTTAAATTCTACAATAGCTCAAAAACCGGACAGTATATTCCTCCATACAGTATTATGGCCACCACATAGTGCGCCATACATAATAATGAGCCCCATATATTGCTCCATTCAGAATAATTGGTCCCATACAATGTTCCATACAGTATATAATGAGCTCCACATAATGCTACAGTATATGATGGTCCCCATATTATGTGCCACACAGTATAGGACGGTCCCCATAGAGTATAATGAGCCCCACATATTGTTCCATACAGTATAATGAGTCGCATATAAAGCTCCATACAGTATATGATGGGCCCAATATATTGCTCCATACAGAATGGGCTCCATATAATGCTCCATACAGAATAAGCCCCATATGTGCTCCATATGATGCTCCATACCCTATATGATGCCCCATAAATAATGAACCCCATATGATGCTCCAGTATATGATGAGCCCCATGGATGATGCTTCAGTGTATGGTGGGCCTATATAAAGCTCCATGTATAATGGGCCCCGTATATGATGCTCCAGAGTCTGATGGGCCCCATTTATATTGCTCCAGTGTATGATGGGCCCCATGGATGATGCTCCAGTGTATGATGGGCCAATATAATGTTCCATATATAATGGGCCCCATTTATAATGCTTCAGTGAATGATGGGCCCCATGGATGATGCTCCAGTGTCTGATGGGCCAATATAATGCTCCATATATAATGGGCCCCATTTATAATGCTCCAGTGTATAATGGGTCCCATATATGCTGCTCCAGTGTCTGATGGGCCCCATTTATAATGCTCCAGTGTATAATGGGGCCCCTATATGTTGCTCCAGTGTCTGCTGGGCCCCATTTATAATGCTCCAGTGTCTGATGGGCCAATATAATGCTCCATAATTAATGGACCCCACTTATAATGCTCCAGTGTATAATGGGCCCCGTGTATGCTGCTCCAGGATCTGATGGGCCCCATTTATAATGCTCCAGTATATGATGTGCCCCATATATTGCTCCAAACATTAAAAAAAATGAAATACCGCTCCTCTCTGGTTACTGCTCTACTCTGTACTCCTCAGCATCGCCATGTTCCAGCTCTCTGCACTTGGACTGTTCAGGCAGAGGGCGTACAGACGTAACGTCATCGCACTCTCTGACCTGACTGTCACTGTCAGGAAACGCGGAAGACATCACAGCAATGGAGCAGGGAGAGGTAAGTATTGCAAGTGCTGGGGCCCTGAGCTGTGGGCGATGGCACTGGCACAGAGCCCCTCATAGTATGTCGGTGTGTCTGACGGCGAGTTGGCCCCCCCCACTGTCAGAGAAACTTTTGTACTATTATTGGCCCTGTGCCAGTGCCGTCGCCCACGAGTGGGCCCCTTCACCTGCTCAGGGCAGCGGCACTTGTCCGGGTTAGCCAGGTGCTGACGCCGGCCTTGGAGGGGTACAGTCCAGTTAGGGAGGTGAAAAACTGGCATATGTTGAGGTGTAGGCTGGATGTTCAGCAACTGCAAATGGTGGAATTAGAGAAGTCAGAGGAAGAGGAGGACAAAGTGAGCCATTTTTCTGGCAACCTATGTGTCATCAGGGGAAGGTGGGATAAAATCCTTTGAAACCCAGGCATGGTTCATTTTAATGAAGGTGAGATCACCTACATTTTGGGTCGACAGCTGGGTCCTTTTTTCTGTCAAGAATGATCCAGCAGCACTGAAGACTCTTTCTGATAGCACACTACCAGCAGAGCAAGCGAGCTCCTGTAAGGCATATTGTGCCAATTCAGGCCAGGTGTCCAGTTTAAAGGCCCAGTAGTGCTTTGGCCTTACGACAACACCTCAACATTTCTTGATGGTGGTGTGCTAACAGGTGGGCTTACAGTGGGGGAAGCGATGAAGCGTTGATGGCTATCTTCAGTCGGAGCAGGTGCACATGTGGTACCTGAGGTTTTGTTGTCAATCCACGCTTGCAAGTTCATGTTGATTAAAAGTATAAGCATGCAACTGGTATTCAAATTTTGGAGATTTTTCCCT
>VIAB01015631.1:15841-51966 GCA_009801035.1 Oophaga pumilio | reverse complement strand
TTTTTAATAAATTTGCAAAAATTTCTACATTTCTGTATTTTATTAGTCAAGATGGGATGCAGAGTGTACATTAATGAGAAAAAAGGGAACTTTTTTTGAATTTACCAAATGGCTGCAATGAAACAAAGAGTGAAAAATGTAAAGGGGTCTGAATACTTTCTGAACCCATTGTATGTGGCAATTATTGTATAAAACAGAATAAATGTGGTATCAAATCTCATTGAAGTGTAAGATGCCTGTAGCAGTAAATCAAAGAGTAAAACATCATATCTATGTATTTTTGATTGGCAGAACGGCTCTTTAGTTCACAGCTACAGGGGGACAGGAGGAATATTTGAAGTTTGTTGGAACGCTAGAGGTGACAAAGTAGGGGCAAGTGCATCCGATGGATCAGTGAGTATTTATGATTCCTCTTGTTTGAATTGTTGAATTATGTAATGTGTAATGTCTTCTACAGTTTGTACCGTTTCTCCCTTTTGATTTGCTACAGAATGTTGACGCTATAGAAATAAATTATTATTATTACTATTATTATTATTATTATTAATAATAATGTATGTATACAAAGAAACTTTATGCAATGGTGATAGAATACACAAATAATAAAGCAGAATTCAGATGGTATATGGACCGCAATGCCAGAACCATCCACGGGTTCTGTAAACCAAACTAGCAGCCTTATATACAGTATGCTTATAAGGCTGTTAATTCAGGGCAAGACATTGCGTGCAATCTGGGTATTGTAGTCTGTATACGGACTATGAAACACAAATGTCTGAATTCAGCAAAAATGGTATGGGATCTGTTTTAAAAATAACAGAAAATTAGTCAAGAAATGCACACAGCTAGTGTCTTCGTTCCAGAAGGCACACAGTGGCTCAGTCATTGGCACTGTTGCTTTTCAGCATTGGGGTCCTTGGCTCAAATCTCACCAGGGACAACATCTGCAAGGAGTTTGTATCTTCTCCCCATCTTTGCTTTTGTTTCCTTCGCATTCTCTAGTTTCCCCCCACACTACAAAGACATACTGATAGGGAATCTAGATTGTGAGTCCCAATGAGGACAGCGATAATAATGTCTATAAAGTGTTGCAGTATATGATGGTGCTATATAAACAAAGCATAATAAAAAAAATAATTACATATGTAGTAACCAAGGTCATCAATGAATGATATGGAACATGGCGCACATGATATCTCTATACAACCTTTTCATTTGGACAAGATTCTGATGTACGCCTGTCTTAGGCCTCTTTCACACTTCAGTCGTGCGACGTCAGTCAAAATCCGTCAAAATGTGAAAAAAACGGATCCGCCATTTTTGGGGGGCGGATTCGTTTATTTCCCATAGACTTGCATTAGTGACGGATTTTGACGGATGGTCGTCCGTTATGTCCGTTTTTGGACGGATCCGCCAAAAAATTGGCGTCCGTCATTGCAAAAAAACGTCCAATGCAACGTTTTTTTTGACCGCCAAAATGGCGGACAACGGCGGATCCGCCGCATCCACCATTTTGTACAATGGCCGCCTATGGGCGGCGGATCCGCCATCATCCGTTTTTGACGGAATCCGCCTGCGGATCCGTCGCCTCTATTGAAAACCATAGTAAAATGCAGAAAACAGTGTCCGGGTCTCTCTCTCTCTCTCTCTCTCTCTCTCGTCCGGACTTACATTTCCGGAATGAAATTTCCATCATTTCCGGGTGAAATTTTCTTGGCGGATCCGTCAGAAAACTGACCACTTTTGCATCCGTTTTTTCCCTTTTCTGACGGATCCGCCATTTTCACGGATGGGCGGACGTCACACAACGGAAGTGTGAAAGAGGCCTTAGAGGACATGATTCTAAGCTTCTGTGTTATCATTATCTGGTAATTAGATCTCCATTTTCCATTCTCTACCGAGGAAGTGGGTATAATAAGTTAACACTGCATATGAATTCTTGACACTTGCACGAGAGCATGCTCTGTAAAATGACAAAGTTATGTTTTATTCATAAAACACTTTGACCACATCCATATGATCTTTTCTTCCAGGTGTGTGTTCTGGATCTGAGGAAGTGAAGCCGAATATCCACGTTTAAATGGACCAGCGTTGAATGTGCACTGTCTGAAATCACAGATTCCGGTTCAGTACAAACCTGACCAAGTCAGAATGTGCGTCAAAACCGAATCTCCCTAAAAGCTGAACACTTACGGATGTCCACAATTTTCATGGACCTATTTAATCAGACATCCTTCAGAAGTTGGTGGTTTTCCAGCCAGACTTACTGTATTTCAGCCTCAGAATTAGCAGGACAATTTTTGGGATTGACAGAGATGTTTGGTTTTGAGTTGTTTGCCATGGCAAAACCTGTGCCAAAAAGGGTAAACATGGTGAAAGTCAAAATAGAAGGAAAAGGCTGCAATGAACCAAAAGGGAAAACCAATTTCTATTAATTTGTCTCATTTCAACCCTAATTTGAACACTAAAGTTTTCCCAAAGGACCTACAAAGACCAGTTTTTAATAAACGATCCACATGACTTTGTATGACACTTTCTATTTTCTAGACTACTTTTTGTTCCTTTCGTTACCTGTTCAGTGGTTTTCTACCAACTCAGAGTAGTGGATTAGGGGAAGATCCATGGGTATGTAAGGAACTTATATTGCTAGCAATTCAGCTTTTACTTTTGTCCAAGATCAATGTGACCTGCTGGCTAGTGCCACACTTGAAGAAATGCTAAGCCTTGTTCTTTGCAAATATCTTCTTTCTGGTCACCACCTTCTTATAAGCTCCTAGTAGGTTCAGTAATGGAGTGTCCAGCGTTGCTTTTTCATAGCAAAGTTCTCTCCTGCACTGAGGAGTTTTCCCCTCCACAGCTTAGCTTTTAAGGGCACTTTTCATGACACGGTGTCACATGCTTTTTATAAGAATGCAACGCCGAGAAAGCTTTTTACAAAAAGAAAGACAAACTTTTAAAGAGAAAGAACCCACTGTATTTTTTGAAAAGAAAACAAATATTTTTTATGTTAAAAATCTTAATTCTAAAAATGAGAAAAATGCAAATGTTGGGATTGTCTAAGTCATGCAAAAAAAGTAAAAAAATACAAGTTATATTAAAGACTTGGTACCCTTTTTGATTTGAGTTTTGGTCTTTAATTCAATTTCTGTGCATCTGTGGTCAAATAATATCTTTATGTTCACTATAATATGGTCTTTGTTTTAATTTTCTTGTAAAGTCCTTCTGCACATTGGTAAAGGAGGAAAAATTGTAGCCCTTAACATTTTAAGGTGCCAAAGAAGAACCAATAAGATTTGCTTTTCCTTGGATAATAAGGACTTCCTTATTTGAATATTCCAAAATATAATCTCAAACGTTCCATAATGCTAAGTTTTGAGATAAAACAGAGACAGAAATATTAAACATTTTATAAGTTTGCAATTTATTCAAAGGGCTAAACGTTTTATACTCTATAAAAGTGACAGTGTTAATGGTCTAAAACTAGAGATGAGCAAATCAATCCATGAATGATCTAGTTTAAATCGAATTTCCTGAAATTTGCGAATTCACGCAAGTTTGAACACTTTAAGATTTAATTCACGGTTCGCGAAAAAAAACTTGACTGTCACCATTTCTCACACCATCAGAGGGCAGGCTAATATCTTTTTGTATGGCCTTGTAGGCTTCCCCATAATGCCCTGAAGCTATGACATCTTGCGGATTATTTTACATAGCACAATGGTGGTCAGTACCTTCGCCATCACACAGCTGCGGTTCTCAGCGGAGCACAGTTCATTTTCAATCTCCACAGTCACTGTGTAAATCTCTTTCTTCTGTAGAATGTAAGCTCTTATGGTCAGTGGGGTCACTCTCTCCTGTAAAGTGTGAGCTCTTATCATTAGTGGGGTCTCTCTCTCTCTCTCTCTCTTGTAGATTTTAAGTTCTTATAGTCAGTGGGGTCTTTATCTGCTGTAAAGTGTAGGCTCTTATGATCAGCAGGGTCTTCTCTTTCCCTCCTCTCCCCCATGTGTATTTTGTGAGTAATCACAGCTTTCCAATATTGAGATTCGCACAAATTTATTCACTGCAAATCAAATTTTTTAGAAAATTCAGCTAAGCCCGCAAATTTGAATTTCAAAAGATCCGCTCCTCTGTGTCCTGGATTGTTTCCTTTCAAAAAAGATGTGAGTTGCAGCCATTCAGTCTATCTACATATGTTAGCTTTCCAATAAAATAAAAAAGGGTTTATCAGTATCTTGTACTGACCCAATGTATTCCTACTGATTATGCTGGACCCTTAAGCCCCCGTCTCACATAGCGATATCGCTGTGTGTGACATTCAGCGACGATCAGCCCCCCTGCCGGGTATCGCTGATCGTCGCTGAAATGTCAGGACATTTTTTTGATCGCTGGTCTCCCGCTGACAGGCACGCATCGCTGCGTGTGACAGGCGGGAGACCAGCGATCCGCTGGTAACCAAGGTACACAGCGGGTTTCCAGGCGCGGGGCTGTGCCTAGAAACCCGCTGTGTACCTTGGATACCAGCTCCCTGATGCAGGGAGCTGGTAACTAAGGTACACAGCGGGTTTCCAGGCACCGGGCAGCGCCTGGAAACCCGCTGTGTACCTTGGTTACCAGCTCCCTGCATCAGGGCGCTGGTATCCAAGGTACACTGCGGGTAACTAAGCGATGTTTACCCGCAGTGTCCCTGTGCTGATCACTGCCTGAGCTGCCTGTTTGGCAGCTCAGCAGCGATAATGTAGCGATACACCAGCGATGCTGATCGTTGTCGGGATCGCTGGTGTATTGCTATGTGAGACCCGGGCTTTACACCCCTTCAGAGGACTTAAAACAGTATTTGCCAACAGATAGTCTCTACGGCTGCAAGTAAATAAATCTTATTTTGTTGTTTTCTTTTTTTTTGCTTTAAAGGGATTGTCCCATGAACAAAAGTTGATTTGAATCAATAGATCTTGGAATAATACTAACTTCTACAATTGGATGAAAATATTCCTTTGCTGAAATTTTATCCATGTGCCCCTGCTGTGTACTGTACTGTGTAATGGCTGTGTCTGACCTTACAGGAACATGATCTGATCATACCACAGCTCCTGACCAGAGGAGGACGCAAAAGAGTATACAGACATTACAGCATGGTATCACAGCTGATTCTTTTTGTGAGTTAAAACATTTTGCTACCTATTTTTACACCATGTTTTAAGTAAAATAAAGAATCATTTGTGATCCCATCCTGTAATGTCTGTATACATTTTATCACTCCCCTCTAGCAAGGAGCTGTGGTATGATTAGACCATGTTCCTGTACAGTCAGACACAGCCATTACACAACACACAGTAGGGGCACAATTATAAGAATATCTCAGCACAGGAACATTTTATTTTAATACATCCAATTGTGGAAATTATTATTATTCCAAGATCTATTGATTAAAATCAACTTTTGTTCGTGGAAAAAAAACCTTTAACTATCCTAGTTGAAAAATAGGACAAATAATTAAAGATATGAGCAGTGGAAAGAGTGCTGAGTAAAATAAATCTAATTTTCCCTGATCTACATATATTTTAACCCCTTTCCGACATCGGGCATAAATATACGCCAATGTCAGACTCCTGCTGTTTGGTGAGAGCTCCGGCGATGAGCCTGCATTTTTTCGTGCCCGGAAAGGTGCGGGCTCATCGCCGGAGCTTGCATCTTTCCATGCACATGTCAGCTGATCTATACAGCTGACATGTGCCCGCAACAGCCAAGGGTGGAATCGCAATCCACCAGCGGCTGTTAACCCATTAAATGCAGCTGTCAATTTCTGACAGCTGCATTTAACTCGCGCTTCCGGCAAGCGCGCCAGAAAACTCTAACCCATCACGTGACCCCGTCACGTGATCGCGGGTCACCGATGGGTCAGAATGACAACCAGAGGTCTCCAGCAGAGCTCTATGGTTGTCACTGCCGGATTGCTATGAATGCCGCCCGGTGGTCGGCGCTCAAAGCAAGTGCGCAATTCTGCTACATACAGGCGATCTGATCATCGCCAGTATGTAGCAGAGCGGATCGGGTTATGGCAGCATCTAGTCTCCCATGGAGACTATTGAAGCATGCCAATGGTTAAAAAAATGTTTTTAAAAATATTAAAAAATAAAAAAGTTCAAATCACCCCCCTTTTGCACCATTCAAAATAAAACAATAAAAAAATCAAACATACACATATTTGGAATCGCCGCATTTATGATCGCCTGATCTATCAATATAAAAAAAGATTAACATCATCGCTAAACGGCGTAACGAGAAAAAAGTCAAAACACCAGAATTGCGGTTTTATGGTCACCGCAACATTGCATTAAAATGCTATAACTCGTGATCAAAAGATCGTACCTGCATCAATATTGCATCATTAAAAACATCAGCTCGGCATGCAAAAAATAAGCCCTTACCCATCTGAGATCACGAAAAATGGAGATGCTACGGGTATCGTAAAATGGCGCAATTTTTTTTTTTTTAACAAACCTTTTTTTTCACCACTTAAATAAAAAAGAACCTAGACATGTTTGGTGTCTGTGAACTCGTAATGACCTGGAGAATCATAATGCCAGGACAGTTTTAGCATTTAGTGAACATGGTAAAATAAAAAAAGAAACAACTGTGGGATTGCACTTTTTTGTAATTTCACCGCGCTTGGAATTTTTTTCCCATTTTCCAGTACATGATATGTTAAATCCAATGGTGTTGCTCAAAAGCACATCTTGTCCCACAAACAACAAGCCCTCACAAGGCTGTTGAGACCAAAAAATAAAAAAGTTATGGCTCTGGAAATGAGGGGAGCAAAAACGAAAATGTAAAAATGAAAATACCTCCGGGGCTTAAAGGGGTTAAGATATGATCATTCTTAGTAACTCTACAGTGGAAATTAGTGGACAATTCTAAACAGAGGCCCAATCTATTACAGGGCTTATGGTCAAGGACTGTCTTCTAGAGAAAGCCACTAAAATCTTACTTATTTGCAAAAGATCATACTTTATTAAATTATTACAAAAAGATGCACTATCCCATAGAAGGAGCTAATTTCGGGCATAATTTTGGCTAATAGAGGAACATAACAACTTGCATAAGAAAAAATGAATGCTACTTGGCCATGGGTAATCAAATACAATTAATGGGATCTAAAGAAAATTTCTAGATAAAAATTCTGAGTGTTGAAAAAAAAACTACCATAAATTAAAAGGTGCAAAAAAATTATTTCTCTAGAGAAGAGCTCTTTGTGGAATAGAATATGCAACCGATTGTTAGGGTTCGATTTCCCGCTGCTGCACAAGGGGAGTCTCGAACCTGTCCCACTGCGGTCTCCCATTCATCTCCGGCCGCAGTGGAGCCTGCTCAGCAGAGACGTCGGTCCAGGCGTCTTGCCCACTCCTCTACTGTGCAGTGACTTGCTGCTGCCTTTCCTGGATCTGCTATTATAGCCAGTGCTGGAGCAGTCGTCTTTGAGACAAAGTCCTGCGTTTTCCCATCTGAGCATGCCCAGAGTGAGATCTCTCATTGGAGATCAGGGGTCACATGTTCAGGTGCTGCAGCGGCTCCTATTGGTCCGCCAGGAAGGTCATGTAGCTACGTTTGTTTGTAACAGCTTCTCATTGGTCCTTGTTCCTGGAAGGTCCTGTAGCTGTTGCTATAAAAGGGTAGCATGGCTGGGCCGCCATGCGCTAATATCAACCATTGTATGCTATGCGCCAGTGTGGTCATGCGTATGTGTGGTTAGGGACCCGGCTGAAATAAGCCACTAGAATACCGACTTATTCGGTGAGGAGTTTGGTATGGTAGCTGGTCAGGGTCGGTGTCCTAGATGCCCTAGATTACCGGCATAACCGGTGAGGAGTTTTGATTGCCGTATTCAGGGTCTGGCGTTCAGACGCCATAGATTGCGGGTGACTCCCGCGAGGACATTAGCACATGACCACGCTTTATGTACGCTTAGCACTAAACTGTGTATCTGAGAGCCTGACAGGACACAGTACTTTTTCTCAGCGGCCCTGTGACGTAACAGGGTTCGCTTTCAACGCTAGACAGCGCCCTAGCGTGTTTTCTTTGCCACTCAGTTGTGTCTAGTGAGTGCGCACACATCGCCATATAGCGCTGCGGCTCTCCTTATATTGCCACAGCGCATTACGGCGTTTATGTTGGCGACTCTGCGGGATAACAGAGTTTGCTTCTCGTGCCATTTCTACTAGCAGCAGGCTCCGCTTGCACGGTGGACCCCGGGCTGCGAACGCACCTCTCTACTTTATATATTTGGTGCGTTCCGCAGACCCTTAACACCGATGACACAAGGACCGTGTGTACAATGTGACCAACATATACTGCAGAAACCAACACAATCAAAGCTCAGCCATTGAAAATCAGCGTTAAAGCCGCCATACACATGGGACTAATGTCGGCTGAATCTGCCAATACTGACGGGTTCGACAGACAATTTAAAGTGTACAAAGATCCCAGACATTTGATCATCAACGGAGATGCCAATTAGGCTTTTCAGATTTCAAACTGCTGATCACTTTGTTCTCTTGGAGAGAAATTTAACACTGGAGCGCTTGGCAGAATGAGCGCTCCTGTGTGTTACAGAGCCAGCCGAGATGGCCGTCTGATGAACAATCTGCCAAAGCATCGATCGACCAATAGCCAATATATGTGTATGGCTGGCAGTAGTTTAACACGTTATGGAGATACAAATGTATAAGAATTTGTAGAAAATCGCTGACTGTCCAGAGGATTCATGACAAGAGACACATGTTTTACATTAGTAGACCAATGGCATTTGGCAGTCTTATCTGTAATATATATTTTTTTTTATGTCTTGCCAATTTTTATAACATTTGTAAAAAACAAGGTATGTGAAGAATTTTCAAGCATAAGTTTTCAATTAATGTTTGTTTTTGTTCTTGTGAAAAATTGATGCCGATTATCATACAGTATATGTTCTGCCTGCTGAAAAGAAGAGTCATGAATTTTAGAGAACACTACTACTGAAAATAAAAAAAGTATTGTTAATACACACAAGTATGGAGGTAACAACAATTAGAGCCGCCATTACAGATAGCTTGAAGGAGTGGCCCAAAACTAAAATTTATTTTTAACATAAGTGTCTATTAATTGTCATAATTTAGTTTCTTTTTTTAATATACTTTAACTAAAAAGTCCCTACCATTCCCTCATTACTCTATCTAATTGCTTTATTTTTATTTTACTACTCGCGTTTGATGATGTTTCGCTTGAGAACACCAGTGCATGCTGGGATAGTGAAACAAGTTGTCATCAGAGGGCAGAGGCTGCTGTCACTGCCACAGCCTGTGCCACCACCCTGAAATGAATAGTCATCAGTGATGTCCGTTTCAGAGGCTGGGTGTAAGGCAGTTGGGTGTGGACCCACTGTGCCTCGGGGCAAGCTTATCCTGGAGGGGCATGACTAAGCGACTACCTGGTTTTCGCTAGAGCCTTTGGTGGTGAGGATAGGTTTGGCTGCACGTCGTTGCCAGTTACTACTCCAGGGCAGTCCCCGGGACTCCAGCAGCTGACTGAAGAGTCAGAGGCACATGTACACGGTACAGGAGGATAAAGACTAAAACGTGGTTAGACAGTCTGGTTGGTAATGGGACGCAGATTACAGAAACAAGTATAAACATGGACTACAGGGTAGGAACGAAACGTTCGAGCAAGGAGTGATGGGAGGAACTTCCTAATATAGTGCTTGTTCACAAGAAATAGGCTGGGGAATATGATCTCTGCAGGACGGACCAGGGTTAAATTACTGCAGAGACTGGCCATGTCCCGTAAGACCAAATGGAAACATCATGCTGTTGCAGCTGTGCAGAGAAGTGCTGAAAAATGAAAACCTCATCAAGCTGACCAGACATGAGACATCGCGTAGTAACCATGGTGAGTAGGGTGGCACTGACACTGGGCTAGTCCCTGCTCTAGTGACTGTGCATCGGTTGTTAATTCCAATGTATTCTCAGTAGATTCTTCTCATTGTGCAATATATTCAGTGGCAGTGCGCTCTATCGCTGGCTCTGATCAGAAGTAATAAGATGGCAAAAGATTGCACTGTCAGTGTGCGTTGTAAGAAAAATACCCAGCTTGTAGGAAAAGCAGAGACCAGCGTGCCCCCACAAGTGACGTCACTTGCGGGGATTGCTGTGCTGGTCTCTGCTATTTTTGGTGTTGCTGTAGTTTTTTATATTTTCAACAGGCAGGGGCATGGCTCCCTTTTTGGGGCTGTCCATTTAGTCAGATCTAGGTCCAACTCTGCCCTCATCGAGGCTGGCTGGCACATAAAGAGGTTTCACTTTTGGACCATACTGAGTTTGTACACCTTGTCAAGGTCGGATGGCTTTTATGTTTTTTTTTATCAAAACAGTGTCAAATAAGTACCCTAAGTTATTTACAGTCATTACCGAAAGTCTAGGCACCCTTGAAATTGTTCCAGAAAATGAAATATTTCTACAAAAGAAAATTATTGCAATTGCACATGTTTTGTTATACCCATATTTATTTCCTTTGTGTGGAGCAACATAAAAAAACAGAGAAAAAAAGGCAAATTTGGCATAATTTCATATTTGTTGGCGCCTTACCAAAATTGTGTGTAAACAACTTTGTTTCAAGCATGTGATGCTGATTCAAACTCACCTGTGGCACATAACAGGTGTCAGCAATATGAAAATCCCATCTGAAACCAGATAAAAAGGGTCGAAGTTGACTCAATCTTTGCATTGTGTGTCTGTGTGTCCCACACTAAGCATGGAGAACAGAAAGAGAAGAAGAGAACTATCTGAGGACTTCAGAACCAAAATTGTTGAAAAATAACAACAATCTCAAGGTTACAAGTCCATCTACAGAGATCTGGATGTTACTTTGTCCATGGTGGCATTATAATCATGAAGTTTACAACCCATGGCACTGTAGCTAATCTCCCTGGACGTAGACGGCAGATAAAAATTGCTGAAAGGTTGCAACACAGTATAGTCTGAATGGGGGAAAAGCAGCCCCAAACAAGTTTCAAAAACATTCAAGCTGTTCTGCAGTCTCATGAATGTCAGCACAAACTATCAGTCGACATTTGAAGGAAATGAAACACTATTGCAGACGACCGAGGAAGACACCACTGCTGACACAGAAACATAAAAAAACCTAGACTGCAGTTTGCCAAAATAAACGTGAGTAAGCCAAAATCCTTCTGGAAAAATGTCTCGTCGACAGATGAGACCAAAATAGAGCTTTTTGGTAAAGCACATCATTCTACTGTTTGCTGAAAACGGAATGAGGCCTAGAAGGAAAAGAACATTGTGATGACACAGCATTAATCTTAATTATCTAGATGTCTATTTTCGGTGGGTCAAGAGGCATAGACTATTGTTCGTACAAGCCTGAATGTTGACTCTGGAATTCTTGTTTACATAGAGTAATTAAGCAACTGATGTTTGCTAATATGTTGATTACCCATTGTATAAATCCATGTAGCTTGTTTACCTGTAAACAGTGAAGGACATACTATGCAAATTGATTAAATACTTAAACCATGAGAGTTATTCTCATCTCACCTCCTCCTGACCTGTGGATGATGCCTGAAGGACAGTTGTGAACTATAAAAGGGGTATCTTCTTCTGTCCTCAAGTCGATTCTACAGAATGCCAGCTTAAGGGGGCCACAGCCCTGACTGGAAGAATACAGATCTGCTCAATTGACCATCACTGAACCCAAAAATACATTTGGGGAAGCCAGGTTGTGACCTTTCGGTCACCTGGCCCCATAGAAACATTTGGGGAAACCAGGATTGGGACCCACCGGTCTTCTGGCTCCATGGAGATGGTCAGAGAAGCCAGGTTGAGACCATATGGTCACCTAGCCACGTGCCTCAATGGACTGTCAGCTTTCTAAGCTTGTTGTTACCTCCTCTCTGTGGATGCCCGCCAAAAGCAGGGTGCCATTGATGGTGGTAGTCGGCCCTGGAAGCTCCAAAGTCGCAACTGCCCTAATGCCAGCGAGTCAGCAGAATTGTGAGACTCTGTAATTTTGCACCATATTTAGTATTTTGCTGGGACTGTTCAATATGTTATTGTCTGTTTGGTGGTTCAATAAAGCACTGCCATGCTGTTTACCCTCACTTTGTGTTGTCTGAGTAGTATTATGTCCACGGGGAAGGAGAGCAGGCATTCAGTGTGATGAGCCCTGGTACATGCAATCTCGGGCCAGAGGACAAGGGCACCCACTGAACCCCATGTCTCCACAAACATACTTTAAGATGCACCCAGAAATGGAAGGAAACAAAGTGCTGGACAGTCCTGATGTGGCCAGCATGGAGTCTGCGACATGCACAGTGTGGAAAGACAAAGTGTAACACGAGGGGAAGAGTGGAAGGAAACCCAAACAATAGGGGAAATGGGGAGTGAAGACCCCTAGGCAGATCTAATAGCACCTTGCCTCCCATACTATCTCTATTTGGTTCCACACCAATCGCTCGAGCAGAAACCTAAGCGCTGTATATCCCTAGAGCAAGTCCCTGAATAGGGAAGGGAAGGGGGATAAGCACTGGTCAGTCCTCACTGTATACTAAAGAGAAGAAGGGAGACAAGCAAGGGGGAAACCACTTAGCTTGAGCAGACTCAGAAAGGTAACACTAAACGTCCTACAACAGCACCAGAGCCGACTGCTATAGCTCCAAGCCTTCAGAAGGGAAAATGTGAATATCACCGGCGACTCCCTGAAGCAGACTGAGAGTCTATAAATACCCAGGTCCAGGTGTGTCAATTAGAGCCGGAGGGAGGTTGCCACTGGTTCCAAAAATCAGAAGAATTAAGAAGGCATCTGCGATGCCAAACGCAGAGACATTCTGAAGCCAGATGCAGAGCAAATACTACTGGGTTAATGACATTGGTTATTTTATAGGAGCCAATAAATCTAGGACCCAAATTCCAAGAAGGAACCCTCAACTTGATATTCCTGATAGACAACCACACAAAGTCATTCACATTCAGGTACGGATCTGGCAAGCATTTCCTGTCTCCCATGATCTTGAAGTCACTCAGAACCCCCCTCCACACCAAAGAGAGGGACAAAGCAAAATGTTCCTCCTCAGGAACTCCTGAAGCCCCTCCCCCACTAAAAGTACCAAACTGCGGATGGTAACTGTATGCACCAAAGAACAGTGACCTGCCGGTAGACTCCTGACGATGATTATTAATAGCAAATTCTGCCAGCGGTAAGTAGAATACCCAATTTTCCTGATTCTCAGAGATAAAACACCTGAGGTAAGTCTCCAAATTCTGATTAACGCGCTCAGTCTGTCCATTTGACTGGGGATGGAAGACATAGGAAAAGGACAGCTGCACCCCCAGTCGAGAACAGAACACACTCCAGAACTTGGAAACAAATTGGGTCCCCAGATTTGACACGACATCGTAGGGAAAACAGTGAAACTTCATGATCTCATTTATAAGCACCTGAGCAAGAGTTTTGGCTTTCCGAAGTGCCGGTAATGTGACAGCTATCTACAACCACCAAAACCACAGTCTTGCCTGCAGATACCAGTAGGTCAGTAATAAAATCCATGGACAAATGTGTCCATGGCCTGCTAGGAATAGGTAGCAAAGAATAGTACCAGACGGATGGGTATGCGATACCTTAGACTGCACTCAGATACTACTAGCAGACACGTGTTCATCCACATCCCGATGCAACCCCGGCCACCAAAAACAATGAGAAATGAGGTCTGCAGTTGCCTTACCACCAGGATGACCAGCAAGCACAGAGTTGTGCTGTTCCTTAATTACTTTACGGTGCAGATTAGTTGGTAAAAATAACCTTCCTGAAGGGCAGGAGGCCGGGGCATCTCCCAGGCCTCCAGCACCTCACCCTCCAGCTCAGGGTACAATGCCAAAATGACTACCTCCTTCTGCAAAATTGGGGCAGGGTTCTCATGGTCACAACCACCAGGGAAGCTCCATGAAAAAGCATCAGCCTTGACATTTTTGGCCCCTAGATGGAAAGTGACAACAAAATTCAACCTAGTAAAACAAAGGGACCATCTAGCATGCCTACGGTTGAGACGTTTACCTGTTGAAGATATAAGAGGTTTTTATGGTCAGTCCAACCAATTTCGCCATTCTTCAAATGCCAATTTAATCGCCAAAAGTTCCCTATTTCTCACAACATAATTTCTCTCAGCCGAAGACAATTTCTTAGAAAAGAAAATGCATGGACGCGATTTACCTGAGGATGGACCCTGACACAACACTGCCCCAACATCTACCGTGAACACATCAACCTCAACAATAAAAGGTTGGGAAGCATCGGGTTGACTGAGTATAGGGGCCGTGGCAAAACAGCTCTTTAGGGAGGAAAAAGCCTGCAGGGCGGCATCCGACCATTTAGAAAAATCAGACTCCTTACAAATTTTGGATGAATTTCCGGAAAAATTAGTAAAGCCGAGAAAGCGTTGTAGAGACTTCAGGTTCTCGGGACGGTCCCAATCAAGGACAGCATGGACCTTCTCCGGATCCATTCGAAAAACCGAAGATGATAACAGGTACCCCAAAAACTGTACCTCCTGGATGGCAAAAATACATTTTTCTAGTTTAACATATAGTTTGTTATCCCTTAATAATTGCAACACTTGTTTAACATGACCCCGGTGTTCTCAAAATCCGGTGAGTTAACCAAAATATAGTCCAAATAGACCACCACAAACCTGCCCACAAACTGATGGAAAATATCATTAATGAATTGTTGGAAAACCGCAAGTGCTTTGGTCAGACTAAAAGGCATGACCAGACTCTCGAAATGTCCCTTAGGAGAATTAAACTCCATTTTCCATTCATCCTCTTCTCTGATTCTAACTAGGTTGTAGGCCCCCCTTAAATCCAACTTGGAGAACATCTTAGCTCCCATGACCTGGCTGAACAAATCTGGAATCAGAGGAAGAGGGTATGGCTCTCAGATGGTAATCTGATTTAATTCCCGGAAATCTAAACAGGGATGAAGACCACCATCTTTTTCTTCACAAAGAAGAGCCCTGCCGCCACGATAATGAGGGTCGGATATGTTCCTTCTCCAGACTTTCCGCAATGAAATCCTTCATGACTTGTCTCTCAGGGCCTGAAAGATTATACAATTGGGACTTTGGAAGTTTAGCTCTGGGGATCAAGTTAATAGGACAGTCATATGCATGGTGAGGAAGCAAATCCTGACATCCCCTCTCAGAAAAAACGTCCTCAGAATTGGACAAAAATGCAGGTACGGTTACTGTAGAGACTGTAGAAAGAGAAATATTTAAACAGTTATCATGGCAGTAATCTCCCCACTCAACAATCTCCCTGGCTTGCCAATCCACCAATGGATTATGTTTCACCAACCAGGAAAGACCCAATACAATTGGGATGGGAAGACCGTCCAGGACATAGTAAGGAATTATCTCACAATGAATCGACCCCACCTGCAGTCTTACATTATGTAAAATCTGAGTCACAGAGTTCTGTGCAAGTAGCCCTGTGTTGATGGCGAAGATAGGAATATGTTTAACCAAAGTACAGCAAGCCAGTCCATGAGTTCTAGCAAACTCAGCATCAATCATGCTGACTCCAGCTCCACTATCAACAAACACAGAAATCTCAGTTTTGCTCTCCAGCACCACCTCTGCTGTCAGGACAAACCGGGAACTGCAGGTTGATGATAATTGGACCCTTTGCTTATTCATCTCCAGACTACCAAGAGTTAAACAAGTCTCCTTTTGCTTAGGCATTAAAGGGCAGATTCCAATAAAATGTCCCTTTTTTCCACAAAAAAACACATTCCCTTCTTTTTGCCAATCTCCGGAGAAATGTACGAAGCAGAAGCAACCCCTAAATGCATGGGTTCCTCCACCTTCCCCAGAACTGGTTCACCACTTGACCGCTCCCCTGGCAAAGGGGCAATACCCCAAAAAAGAGGCTTCGAAGTCATCTATCAACACGTAAAGTCAACGACATAGCCTTCAAGGACTCAGGGATTTCAAAGCATCCTTCAACCTTTCAGTAAGGCCCTGAAGAAATTGACTTTTGAGAGCTGAGTCATTCCATTTTGTATCAGTTGCCCATTTGCGGAATTCGGAGCTATACGTCTCCACTGACCAATTCGCCTGCTCAAGGCGACGCAACCTGGACACAGCCAAGAAGACTCGGTCAGGGTCATCATAGTTAAGGGCTAGAACCAAAAAAAAATCCCTCCAAAGACTGCAGACAAACCGAATTCTGCAGCAAAGAGAAAGCCCAGGATTGATGATCTCCTTGCAGCAGAGAGATCACAATACCAACTCGTTGCTCCTCATTTCTGAAGGAGTGAGGACGAAGTTTAAAATACAGGTTACAAGCTTCTCTGATCATAAAAAACTTGTCTAAGCCTCCAGAAAACCTGTCCACGAGGGCAACCTTGGGTTCCAGTTGGACCGGCCTACCTGCAGAGACCCCAATGTCAGTGACCTGCAGCTGCTGTTGCTGCTGCAGAACCTCATTGCTGAGGTCATTCACTTCCAGAGACAGACAGCGTAGCTGCTCTGCCAGCCCTGCAACCAGATCCATAATCGAGAGAAAAGGAAAAAAAACACGCCCAGGGGAAAATAAGCACACCCAAATAAAACCATGTGTCAGGTTTTCTTTTTCCTAAATATGCACGGCCGGTGATAATGTCACGCACAATGGGGAAAGACTAAGTGCAACACAAGGGGAAGGAAGCCTAAACGCTAGGGAAAAGGGGAGTGAAGACCCATAGGCAGATCTAATAGCACCCTGCCTCTCCTACCATTCCTATATTGGCTCCACACCAATCGACGAGCATAAACCTAAACCCTGTATATCCCTGGAGCTAGGCCCTGAATAGGGAAGGGGGGTATGAGCATTGGTCAGTCCCCATTGTATACTAAAGAGAAGGGAGACAAACAAGGGGGAAGCAATTTAGTTTGAGCAGACTCAGAGAGGTAACACTAAACTTCCTCCAACAGCACCAGAGAGGAAGTAAGCCGACTGCTATAGCTCCAAGCCTTCAGAAGGGAAAATGTGAATATCACTGACGACTCCCTGAAGCAGACTGAGAGTCTATAAACACCCAGGTTCAGGTGTGTCAATTAGAGCCGGAGGAAGGTTGCCACTAGGTCCAAAAGTCATAAGGATTAAGAAGGCATCTTCAATGCCAATTGCAGAGACCTTCTGCAGCCAGATGCAGAGCAACTGTCTGTAGCATCAAACACACCCGTGACAGTCTGGATCTACATCCCATTGAACACCTGTTGAGAGATTCTTCAAATATGAATGACCTGGAGAATTTTTCAAAAGAAGAGTGGTCCAAAATTCCAGTTGAGAGGTGTAAGAAGCTTGTTGATGGTAATAGGAAGCCATTGATTGTAGTTATGCAGTAGTGTAGCTACCGGGGGGGCAGAGGCTGTGGCTCACCCAGAATTATGCTACTTTTAACTGTATCAGCTTGCGCAGTGTCATCGATACAGTTAAACTCTCCTGCACAGCAGGGAGACACAATCTCCCCGTATTGCCGCTATGGGGCTCGTGAGCCGGGCCCCATAGCCATAGATCAGGCTACAGTTGAATAAAATACAAGAGGACAATAGGGTCTTATCCTAATATAAAAGAGAGAAGAACAAGTACGATACTTTCACCTTACAAGGTTGTGTGAGATACATTCACTGTAAAAATCAGATGCTGAAGCTTCCATATGAAGTATCAGGAATGAGTCTGCCATGGTAATGAAAGTGTTCTCCATTTACTGGAACGATGACATCCACAATCAGATATAGTAAGCTGGTTTATTATTAACTTGTTTCAGAGTTATACCGACTCCTTCCTCAGGACAACCATACACAGAGTGGGGAAAATAAGTATGTGATAGACTGCCAATTTTGCAACTTTTCCCACCTACAAAGAATGTAGAGGTTTGTAAAAAAATTTTTATCATAGATACACTCCAACCATAAGAGACAGAATCTTTTTAAAAAAATCCAGAAAATCACATTGTATGATTTTTACATAATTAATTTACATTTTATTGTATGAAACAGGTATTTGATAGAATAGAAAAACAACTTAATATTTAGTACAGAAACCTTTGTTTGCGAATACAGAGGCCAGACGTTTCCTGTAGATCTTGCCCAAATTTGCACACACTGTAGTAGGGATTTTGGTCCACTCCTCCATATAGATTTTCTCCGGGTCTTTTAGGTTTCGTGGCTATCACTGGGCAACATTGAATTTCAGCTCCCTCCAAATATTTTCTATTGGGTTCAGGTCTGGAGACTGGCTAAGCCACTCCAGGACTTTGAAATGCCTCTTTCGGAACCACTCCTTAGTTGCACTGGCTGTCTGTATCGAGTCACTGTCATGCTGGAAGACCCAACCACAACCCTTATTTAATGCTGCTACTGAAGAAAGGAGAATGTGTGCCAAAATCTCACGATACATAACCCCCTCCATTCTCCCTTAAATAAGGTGCAGTCATCCTGTCCCCTTTGCAGAAAAGCACTCCCAAAGTATGATGTTTCCCCCACCATGCTTCCCGGTTGGAACAGTGTTCTTGGGGTTGTACTCATCCTTCTTCTTCCTCCAAACACGGCGAGTTGAGTTGATACCAAAAAGTTCTACTTTGGTCCCATCTGATCATATTACCTTCTCCCAAGCATTGGTGAATTTCAAATGGGCCTGGACATGTACTGGCTTAAGCAGGCGGACCTTGTGTACCCTGCAGGATTTTCATATATGATGGCATAGTGTGTTACTTACATTAATGTTTGAGACTGTGGTCCCAGCTCTCTTCAGGTAATTGACCAGGTCCTCCTTTGTAGTTCTGGGCTGATTCCTGACCTTTCTCAGAATTATCCTTACCCCACGATGCGAGATCTAGCATTAGCCCCAGACCGAAGAAAATAGAGTCATGTGTTTCTTCCTTTTTGTAATAATTGTGCCAACAGTTGATGCCTTCTCACCAAGCTGCTTACCTATTGTCCTGTAGCCCATCCCAACCTTATGCAGCTCTACAATTTTGTCCCTGGTGTCCTTAGATAGCAATTTGGTCTTGGCCATGGTAGAGAGGTTGGAGTGTGATTGATTGTGTGGACAAGTGTCTTTTACACAAGTAATAAGTTCAAACACATGCAGCTAACAGGTCTGTGAGAGCCAGAATTTTTGTTGGTTGGTAGGTGATCAAATGCTTATTTCATGCAATAAAATGCAAGTTAATTATGTAAAAATCATATAATGTGGTTTCTGGATTTTAGTTTTAGATTATGTCTCTGACAGTTAAAGTGCACCTACGATAAAAATTACAGACCTCTCCATTCTTTGTAGATGGGGAAACTTGCAAAATCGGCAGTGTATTAAATACTTATTTTCCTCACTGTAAGTCTTAGGTATGATTGTTCTGAGAAAGGAGTTGGTGTAACTCTGAAACAAGTTGACAAAAAAACGTGACCAATTGTAGCTGTCATCCTTCCAGTAAGCGCAGAACTCTTCCATTTCCCTGGCAATCTCAAAACAAGTGTAATTGAAATCATTTTCTGGGTGAAATACTTCATTTTCTGGAACAATTTCAAGTGTGCCAATGCTTTCAGCCATGACTGCATATGTACTATTACTATTTACCTTATATACTCGAGTATAAACCGAGGCACCTAACTTTACCACAAAAAACTGGGAAAACTTATTGACTCGAGTATAAGCCTCAACCCCATCTTAGAATGTATGGCCTTCTCATCCCCATCATTGCATGCATGGCCCCCTGATCTCTATCCTGGTATGTATGGCCTCCTCATTCCTATCTTGGTATGCATGGCCCCCATCTCTATCCTGGTATGCATGGACCCCTCATCTCTATCCAGGCATGCATGGTCTCCTCATCCCCATCCAGGAATTTATGGCCTTCTCATCCCCATCCTTGCATGCATGGCCCCCTCATCCCTATACTGGTATGCATGGCCTCCTCATCCCCATCCTTATATGCTGGCCACCTCATCCAGATCCTGGTACACATGGCCCCCTCATCCCTATCCTAGTATGGATATTCCCCTCATCCCTATCTTGGTATGCATGGCCCCCATCCCTATTCTGGTAAGTATGGCCCCCTCATCTGTATCCAGGCATGCATGGCCTCCTCATCCTCATCCTGAAATGTATGGCCTTCTCATCCCCATCCTTGCATGCATTGCCCCTGATCCCTATAGTGGCATGCGGGGCACCCATCTCTGTCCTGACTTGTATGTACCCCATCAGAAAAACATTAAAAAAAAATAAAACATCCTACTTACCTTCCCTGCGCTCCCTCGCAGCATCTTGTTCTGCAGCTGATGAGCGCAGCTGATTTATGCTGGAAAGCAGCTCATGGCAGTGACATCTTGTGCTGTCTACAAGCAGAGGACAGCTGCCAGGATACTCACTGCTCTCCACACTAAGACTATGGGCATGGAGGGCAGTAAATATTCATTGCTATTTAATAGCAGGCACAGTAACTTCAGCTGCTGGCTTGCTGCAGTGGCTAGGCAATCATGTGTGCCCGCTGCTAAAGGGAACGAGTATTCACTGCACTCCACGACTATGGGAGACTTTCCCATACACAGTCATGCTTGTTTGGCTGAGCAATACTGTGTTCTCTATGAGAAAGCAGAGGGCTGACATATTGGCCGACAGCTTATCTGCGGGATAACAGTGCGATTGGCAGTCCGATATTGTACATGCCTGATCGACATCTTCCCCGATGATCAGTCGGATGGTGCTATCATACACATAAGTCTGCCAATTGAACTCATCAATGTGGAGGGCCTTTAAGCTCTTCTCCCGCTCTTGCTTTCAGAGAAACTGAACATTTATTGCAAGGTTTTCCCACAGTTTACAGTGGGAAAACTCATGATTAGTGTATTTGTTGGAGGATAATGGGAAGATATAAAGCAGGCCATAAAGCATAACAAAGGATTGTATAAAGGAGATTGGATTTTGTATTGTGTTTCCATTTTAGTAATTGATTTTTCTTTTCTAGACAACTACCAAAATGTATGGACATATATTGGCTTGCTTTCTTTTCGAGACGATCAGTCTTTAGCAATTGTATAGTCCTCTGTCTAGTCCTCTGGGGAATTTGGTCAGGTGACGTTTCCTGAGAAGGATAGTAATGATATTACATTTGTACTTGTCTATGTTATTGACTGGTGACAATAGTTTTCCAAAGCTCAAAAAACTTTTCTACTGCCAAAAGACATTTTCAGAGTGAGCTGAGAGAAGGTGTTCGACTGTGATAATGTCCAAGTGTGTGCCTCTCTCTCACTCTACATGGTAATGTCCTCATTTCAAGCACTCACGTAAAATATGACTTATTTAATAGAAAGACAATGACCTTATCCATTTGCTTGGAGTGTAGAAAACAGATCTACTTTAAAGCACTACTCCAGCGGGTTTCTTTTTCCAGCGCTGGAATGGTGCTTCTAAAGTAAGGTCGCTGACCCTAGTCTGATGCTTACCCACCGCTGTACAATGCCACCATCTTGTGAATGCAACTCTTGACTAACCGAAAGTCAGAAGTTACATCACAAGCTCTTAATGTCAGTCTATGAGAGCCAGAACGAAGGTCTCATAGACTTTCATTGAAAAGTGACCTCCAGCTTGCTCCAGCAAACACTGCAGCAATATGACAAATCACAAACTGCTGTGGACCGTCAGGACCTGCGGCGATAGAAGGTGATGACAGCTGCGGGCAACTATAAGATCAGGGGCAGTGACTTTACATTAGAAGCACCAACCCATCGCTGCAATTAAAAAACCACCGGAGAGGTGCTGTAAAGAGAACTATCAAATGAATCTCCATTTCAGTAAAGGCCATTTTTTCATCTATTTTATTCCTGGGGCTGAGTATTCCACTTTTTGCTGTATTTTTTTTTTAATCTGCCATATGGTTCAATAGATAAGGCACTTTTTATTTTGTGACAATTTTTATGGTCTTTACCAAGAGGACGAGTCTCACAGAATTCTTTGAGTGTATCTTTAAGGCCTCTTTCACACATCAGTTTTTTGACGTCAGGTGCGATTCGGCGTGATTCTGGTACCGGATGCGTTTTTTTGTAATTGACTTTCATTAGCGCCGGATCGCGCCTGATGTCGTTGCGTTGCATCAGTTTTTGTCCGGATCCGGCGGAAATCTACATTCCGGAGGCCGGAAACAATAGAAGTGTATGGAACCGGACCAGTCTTTTGTGCATTCCGTCAAAAGTCTGATCCGGATTCTGGAAACCAAGGTGTCTCTCTCTCTTTCCTCTTCCCGACATGCGCACCCAGAATTTCCAGGTTCAAAGCTTCAGAACGGATCCGGCAAGAAAACTGATCCGTTCCATCACTTTTTTCAATATCAGCGCTGGATCCGTCCTTTCAGGTATTCGACGGATTATGCCTGACACAAAGAACCTGATGTGTGAAAGTAGCCTAAGCTGCAGTGCATTGTTACCCTGTGTGTCACACTCTTAGTAAAGACTAAAAATTAGCAATGACTAAAGAGGGCTATATCTCTGGGACCGCATGTCAGATTAAAAAAAAACGTTGATTACTCCAGTAGAAATAAAATATAAGCAGAAACTTTCCACTTTTGATCTGATGACAGGTCCTCTTTAAAGTAGCACGCCGATGAAAAATTTGTATCCTCTTAATTTATTGCAGTCATCATATTATTTGGCTCTGTATATTTACAATTGCTCTTTGTGCCCTTCTACCCAGTTAATTTGTCTCTTTTCCATTAGGTCTATGATATCACATGATTAAAACCAAACTACGGTAACTGAATCCTTTAATTCTCTATGTAGAATCAGATCAGTTTTTCCTATATGAGTCCTCACTGCAAAAGTCCTTGGCAAGGAGTAAGAGCAGAGCAGCTGGGTCAGGAGTTGAAGAGGGATGATTCATGCAGGGAGAAAAGAGAAGAATTAGCTTGGTAGAAAGGCAAAATGAGAAATTGTAAATACACAGAGCAAGAGTATATAATATGATGATTGCAATATATTAAGAGGACAAAAACTTTTATGGGAGTGCTTCTTAAAGGAGAAAAAATGCGAAGCAAACAAAGAACACACAAACTTAACACAGATGTTGTCCAGGTCAGATGTAATTCCAAGACTCCTGTATTTCAAACTATCAAGTCATAATGTTCCACATGTATACAGTATGTACTAATATAGAACATAATTGGCAGTTCAATAGCTAGTTTATTCTTCTAGTTTGTCCAAATGCCCAAAGCAATATCAATTTTACATTGATCTTCTTTAAATTGTTTAAATACAGTTCAGTTTTTAAGCTGCTGCGACTGGGTCATTTACCGCCACATCGATTACATGTGTTTCGTTGTAAGGGTTAATCACAGTTTACTGTAATGATGCAGAGTTTTAATGTAATATATGATCTGGCTAGTAGAGGGCAGCAACGAAAGGCCGGAATCAGAGTTCGGAGGTTTTTGGCAGCTGGTGGGCGGTGGGGAGGAGTTGAAGGAGAGTCCAGGTGAAAGTGAAGCTGCTGATCCTTAGAAAAAAATCTGGATAGGACAGTGCGTCTCTGTATCTGTTTTTAGTGACTCTGGGACACGTTTTTGGGCTTAATGTGAGACAACTCGGCGATGACAACCAAGTATACAACATCTTGGGCTAGGCATCTTGGGCTAGGCCAAGTGAGGCCTTATCTCTAAGGACTTAGGAAAGCCCTGAGTTGGAGTGATCATCATTCCCTAAGAGTTTCAAGATGGTGTTTGTGATTATTCGGCACTCAGCCCAGCAAGGACGGACCCTTCTACTTTAGTTTCAGGACTTATCTGTACCATCTTACATCTGAATATACAGTGGGTTCGGAAAGTATTCAGACCCCTTTAAATTTTTCACTCTGTTTCATTGCAGCCATTTGGTAAATGCAAAAAAGTTAAAAATTTTTTTCATTAATGTACACTCTGCACCCCATCTTTACTGAAAAAATCAGAAATGTAGAAATTTTTATAAATTTATTAAAAAAGAAAAACTGAAATATCACATGGTCATAAGTATTCAGACCCTTTGCTCAGTATTGAGCAGAAGTACCCTTTTGAGCTAGTACAGCCATGAGTCTTCTTGGAAATGATGCAACAAATTTTTCACACCTGGATTTGTGGATCCTCTGCCATTCTTCCTTGCAGATCTTCTCCAGTTCCATCAGGTTGGATGGTGAATGTTGGTGAACAGCCATTTTCAGGTCTCTCCAGAGATGCTCAATTGGGTTTAGGTCAGGGCTCTGGCTGGGTCAGTCAAGAATACAGTCACAGAGTTGTTCTGAAGCCACTCCTTTGTTATTTTAGCTGTGTGCTTGGGGTCCTTGTCTTGTTGGAAGGTGAACCTTACGGCCAAGTCTGAGGTCCAGAGCACGCAGCGCCTGGAAACTCGCTGTGTACCTTGGTTACCAGCTCCCTGCATCAGGGCGCTGGTATCCAACGTACACTGCGGGTAACTAAGCGACGTTACCCGCAGTGTAGCTGTGCTGATCGCTGCCTGAGCTGCCTGTTTGGCAGCTCAGTAGCGATCATGTAGCGACACACCAGCGATCCTGACAAGTGCATATCGTTGTCGGGATCGTTGGTGTGTCGCTAGGTGAGACGGGGCCCTAAGTGTTAATTCTGTTTATACCTGTGTATACTCTCAGTCGGTGTTATAGAGAGTAACTGCTGTCAGCGTATTTCTTAATTATACACTGCTTATCTACCATCCTTTTCTTTGTTTTATTAACTGGTTAGTAAATATTCAGATTATATCTTTGTGCGTGTCTGCTGATTGTTGCTGTACCCCTCATCTTGTGGCCGTCCCTCGTCCAAGATTCAGCCGTCACAGTTGCTACTAATCACTGACCACAGCAGTGAGTTCTTGACTCTGGGGATGTTATCGATACAGCCTATGACCGACTACCACAGTCATATGGCGCATGGCACACCGTCATTGCTGTGAGGAGACAATAAGGCTGGGTTTCCATGATCAGGAAACACAGCGCTTTGGACGGAGCGCAAAGTCCGCTCCGCCCAAAGCCCCGCCCCCTAGTGAACGCGCGGTGAATCCGGATGTATTCATTGAACACATCCGGAATGACCGCAGCGCTACATAGCCCTGTGTTATTTCCCTTGCGGCGATGCAACGTCGCTGCAAGGGAATAGGACATGCTGCGGTCTAAAAAGATGCGCCGCATGTCCGTTAACGTTTCTTGAAATCCCCTCCACTATGCTGTAACATCTGGACGCTGCGTGTTTGACGCTGCGCCAGCGCACAGCGTCAAACACGCAGCAAATCCGGAGTGTTTCCTGACCGTGGAAACATACCCTAAGAGGTTATGAAAGACACTGGTGAACAAATATGTAGAAATGCCACCAAAGGTCACCGATCAGCCATTGCATTAGGGGTAAGCCAATATGGTAAAGCAGTTATTTCTCTCTCTTGATTTTATAGGTGATAACAACTGCTTCACCCACAGCAATGTCTGACTATCACAATCAAACCATATTTATCCTACTAGGAATTTAGTGCAAATTCACTACAAAAAATTCCAAGTATTACGGTAAGTGCGGATTTCGGCACTGATTTTGCTACTCATTTCACCCTTTGTATTGCATTGGGTGAAGGTCACAGAACTTTCAGGCAGAAAAGGATGTCAATGTATGTAAACCACTGTGGAATATGATGGTTCTATATAAGTAAAAAATAAAATATATATAACATATTATGCAGATTTAAAAATCACCAAAACTGCAATAATTCTGAAATGTTTGAACTCGGCCTTTGTGTCCTAACTGCTCAGAAGCTTTATTGATGTGTAATGTTTCCAGTTCACGATCTATAAATGCGCCAACAGTCTCAATATTCTTTTAATGGGGTAAACATTACAATGCAAAGTGTTGAGAGTCCTATGATTTGATGGTATTATGACTCTCAGTCTGCATCCTTTGGTTCAGTGTGACAGTCATTCTCCACTGATTCATCGTCAGCCTCTATGTCATGAAAATCTGGCACTTCATTGGATATGTGGATTTCAATTGTGCTAGCTTCAGAACCTAGCAAAACAAAAGAGACCCGTATTCAGGACACCCATCAATTCATGTATTCTTTATATTTTATGCCATGTGCTTTCCTGTTTGTTCTTGCAAAAAAGAAGGTATATACCAGTTTAAGCAGTTTTTTGCATTGTCAGCAGGCTTTTGCAATTTAATCTGAGAGAAGAATGATGCAGGGGCAGAGAACTTGATTCCAGTGTTTTGTTTTCGTACGGAACTGCTTGGTACAGTTTTAATTGAATCCCTGTTTTCTCTGTAGTAGATGTAGCAGCGCTATGAATTCTGAGCTCTGTATAACCCTGCCCACACACCTGATTGGCAGCTGCACTGTCAGCAAGTTTCCAAATCATACTGTTCACAGGTTAAACAGCAAAAACCTGCTAAAAGATTCCCTTTAAATTAAAACATGTGATTATTTTATTATTATTATTATCTTCTTTTTACAGGTCATTTTTAGACAAAATACAAAAATAACAAAAAATATCTAATCAGACCTCATCAAATCTAGAATAAAATATTTTTTTTTATGAAAAATCCCTTTTTATAGGCAAATAATTCATGCTGCCCAAACCATGGGCAGAATGAATAAGCTCATGTCTTCATGATTACAGCCACGTATGTTTTTCTCCAAATTGCTCAGGCCTTCCAGAAAGAAAATGCACTTTAAAGATCTGGTTAGGAACCATAGCCAAAGACAAGACTACCCCAGCTCTGTCCTCTGCCGGCTCTTCCCAGTGCTGCTGTGGATGACTTACAGGTCAATATATATATGAGGGAGAGACCCATCAATCACCTGCAGCCAGCTGGGAAGAGCTGATCTTTAAGGTATACTTTCCTGGAAACGCGTCACAGCGAAAAATATACCTGCAATCCTGGCTTCAACGTCAAAGCTGGTGGTCGGCTGTCTGGTCATATGTTGTAAATGGAACGTCACTGCTACAACCCTGCAAACAAGGACCGTCAGGGAGCGGCAAGGAGGCAGTGCAGGAGCGGCAGGGGATTCTACAAGTTTGCAATGCCTATTTTGATATTTTACAGCATTACCAGTCTTTGTCCCAATTTTGTTCTATCTCAGACAACACCTTTAAGGCCGGCGTCACACTAGCGAGTTTGATGCAAGTTAGTCGCACGACTTACTCGCATCAACACCCGGCACGGCCGCCCGCTCTCAGACCAGAGTGCGCGGCGGCATAGAAATACATGCAGCCGCGCACTCTGGTCCGAGAGCGGGCGGCCGTGCCGGGTGTTGATGCGAGTAAGTCATGCGACTAACTTGCATCAAACTCGCTAGTGTGACGCCGGCCTAATTGGCATTGTCCTTGGAAAAGAGAAACACAAGAGCTACAGCAGTAGTAGTAGCTGGGTCGTAGCGCAGACATATTGCCAATGTCGGCAAAATTAGTTGGGCAGAATGCTCTATAAATACATATAATAAATAAAAGGCATCAAGGTATTTTCCAAAATATTTATTGTAAATGTTACAACTTTCTACTATATACTGCAGTCTACTCCAACAATATCTTGAAAAGTATGAATTCATTTTCTACACAGATTTAAAAAAAAAAAATCAGGGTAAATCGTGTGCGGTACAGCATAGCATCATGCTTTATGGAAATGTATTTTTAGTTTGCAACACTACATAAGACATTTTAGTGACATCTAGAACTAAAACAGATGCTATTAAAGGGAATCTGTCAGCAGGTTTTTGGTATTTAATATGAGATCTTATACCTCATCCCTATTCATAAATAGAAATACGAGGGTATAGGTTCCATAAAATCAAATTGCACAAAGTTAACAGTGCTTAATTGCCTTTAGAGTATATCATACCTATCTAATACAGCATCGAAATATGTATATGTTACACAAAATATAATAAGGGAATATACCAAATAAATCATTCCAAATTAGCAGCATAATATAAAGTGCATAGTGCAACTGCTACAAAATTAATCCACACTAGTTGATATTAATTTTGATGTACATCCCACAGCAACATCAGCTGCTATAAAAATAGATGAATCCTACTAATCATAGACAAATAGCAAAGTACACCCAGATGGTACTGAAGGCCAGGATAGACACATTGTTGTAAGTAATGTATGTTTATTTTGTAGCATTATTATGTATATGGTATAGATGCATATCCTAGGTTTAATTGTTTGGCAACTTTGCTATTTGTCTATGATTAGTAGGATTCATCTATTTTTATAACAGCTGATGTTGCTGTGGGATGTACATCAAAATTAATATCAACTAGTGTGGATTAATTTTGTAGCAGTTGCACTATGCACTTTATATTATGCTGCTAATTTGGAATGATTTATTTGGTATATTCCCTCATTGTATTTTGTGTAACATATACATATTTTGATGCTGTATTAGATAGGTATGATATACTCTAAAGGCAATTAAGCACTGTGCACTTTATATTTTCTGCCTGGGGTATGTGGGTATCTCAGATGGTGTGAATTTTCACCCTCTATTTTTGCATTTAATTTTGATGAATTGCTACGTTTTGTACTTCACTGGCTTTTTGCAATTTTCTGGGTTCTCCTATATGAGGATTCCTTGTTGTTTGAGTTATGTAATTTTAATTAATATATTTGATTTTATGGAACCTATACCCTCGTATTTCTATTTATGAATAGAGATGATGTATAAGATAGCTATTTGGAGGTTGGTTAATGATTGTAATTGGACGTTGGTTTATCATATTTAATATGAGAGCAGCATAATATTGGGCAGGTGAGCCTGATTCCAGGGATGTGTCACTTATTAGGCTGTGTGCTGTAGTTTCATTGCAATCAGTGTTTTATCAGCAGGAGATTATGGAGGATTAGGTTTCACATGCAGGCCAGTCCAGCTAATCTGTGTAACCCCCCACTTACTGGCAGCTTGCTGACAATGCACAGCGTACACAGGAAGATGCCAATCAGGGGTGTGATGCATTACAGGAATCAGGCCCCAAGCCCCTACATCATGCAGCGCTCAGATTACATAGGCAAAAACCTTTATCATCACTTCGTACACAGGAAGCTGCCAATCAGGGGTTTTGGCGGGGTTATACACAGTTCAGCATTATGACCACTGCTACATTTACAGCAGAGAAAGCAAGGATTCTATCCAAACTATACCAAGCGATCTAGTAAGTGATATATCGCAGGAATCAGGGTCTCTGATGCTCTCAGATTACTTAGAAAAATCCTGCTGACATATTTCCTTTAAAGGGGTTTTCCATCCCATAAAGAGATGGTACATTGCTAGGATTTACTTTATGTTATCAATTTATAATTGGTGGAGGTCTAATTAATCCTAAGAGTAAAGGTGAAGCTGTGCTACTGTAGCGGAAATGACACCGTGCAGCAGTTCGCCTGATATCTAGGTAACTGCGGTCTGCTGGGCGAAGACAAAATACAGAGATGGAAGCAGCACTACACTGGCGCAGCCACCCCTTCAGTATCAAAGTCAGCATCATAGTCAGTGGAGGTTTCAGACATCATATCCCACCTATCATAACGATAATAGAAAAGTCCAATGATGAAAAATTATGTTATAGTGTTTGTCATCCACATCCTGGCTCCCTATTGAGGTGCGCTGTGCAGGAACAGGAACCCTTACAGGAAATATTGCAATTTCATAAAAATTAAGCTGCATAAAAGCAATGACATAGTTAGGCGAGACGCATGAAATCAGGGTCTAGACGAGGGTTAAACAGAGTAGGTGGCCTATATATCAATAATGGGGTGTAAGAGGGTGAAATTGAGAGTCCATTTATTCCAATGAGAAGCTGTTAATACCTAATAAAACAATACTGTAGGACTCATAGTACCATGGGTGCTTCTATTTAGTAGATTGGTGACTGGGTGCCCAGTGTACCCTAACAAAGAAGACACAAGGAATGGACCCTACTACAGACCCTGGCAAACTGCACATGTATGGAGAGGATGGAGCAATATGGTGAGGATTTATTACAGATAAGAACACAATGAATTGTTAACAAAAGGGTTCAATGGGGAAATTGAACAATTATCCAACTATCAGCATTGATCCTCAATCTCAGGGCTTAGGGGAGCGCATCTGAATCCCCTGCTTTGGGTTTGTCCCACCCTTGTGTCAAGAGATCTCCAAGTAGATAGCTGGAGTTGCAAAAGTGCCAGAGGATAAAATACACATATTCTATATTCTGTTAATTCAATGCTCTAAGTCATTTTGCAGTCGCTATATTATAAACCTTTCTTATTTCTGTATTTATTCAGATACACTTCTTCCCAGAACTTGTGATGGGACAGAAATCTCTGTCAGTGCAGCTCTCACTATTATGAGATGTCATGGAAAAACTGACATTAGGAAAGCAAACAATGGCACAGCCAACATTCTCCTCCATGTCTCGCTTTGCACACTGCTTCCATCAGCTAAATAAACAGCAACGTCCTGGAGTGAGTGGGATACAAATGAATGTCATATTCAGTACCTTCCATAAATGTCTGCGGTTTGTGAGGTGGGGAACATGCACGTAGACCATATATTGCCCTACGTGCTAAATCTATGGCAAGTGTAAGACTCTCAGCGTGGGGCAGGAAGAAGCAGCTACTAATACATAGACGTTTTCTAAATGTTGAATTTACCTTTTCCATAGTAAAGCTGTTTTATTATTGGGTTCATCCAGGACTATTTTATTTTTTTCTTTTGGACCTAAAAACTACCAAGCAGGTAGTTGTTAACTACCTGCCTGTAATGCCCGCCGCAAGTCTTTGCGGGCTCGGACCACTCCTTCCAGCGATTCTGCAGCTTCCAGTAATATGCCATCAACAGAGCAGCTTCTCTTCTGCTCTGCTCTGTTGACGGGGCGTGACTGACGATATTATGCTGATTGACAGCTGGCTCCCCGCTGCATAACTGCGGGAAGCCTGCTATAAACCAGCATTATGTCAGCAGTCATGCCTCGCTGACAGAGCAGCTAGGAAAAGGAAGAGCTACTCAGTTGACATGAACCAGCAGAATCGCCGGCAGGAGTGGTGTGTGATCGCTCTCAGCCGGCGCCTGTCAGTTCTAACCCCTATGAAAAAAAAAAAAATAGTCCTAGTTAACCAATTTAATATTGGCAGCTGGAAACCATTATTATAGTCTAGCTGCAGACGCTGTCAATAAATTTTATGAAGGGTCATATGTGGTCCTGAAGTGCAGAATATGAGTGAAGATCTTTTCTTCAAATTTCAGACATTTCGTTTCTGAACCTAAATTCATCTTTTACGTGGCTGCAATGTTAATTTCACACTCACCAGCTTGTTCCCAAATGCACCCTGTTCAGTGCCATGGATGTACTGGCAAAGAAGACCGGACTCACAACAAAGCGGTCACTAATGCTACAGTCATACTTTGTAGAGAGAAGTTTTACGTATGAACACATTAAGGTTATAGATTGGGAATGTGCTGAGGACAAATTCAACACTGCAGCCACATAGTACTGTACAGAAAGGATAACGTGTCCTGGGGCAGAAGAAAAAGAAGCAGAGGTCTGGAGAAGAAAAGGCTAAGGCTAAGTGCACACGTTTGCAGAATGTTTGCAGAATATTCCTGAGCAAAACCGGACTTTTTTTGCGGCAAAAACGCGCTTTTTTTGCGCGGATTTTACGCGTTTTTGGTGAGTTTTTTTGCGCGGATTTGACGCGTTTTTACCGCAATTTTTTCCTGAACTTTCTAGGTCAATAATAAAGCGGGAAAAACGCTAGAATTCCGCAAAATTAATGGACATGCTGCTAGATTTTCCGCGATGCGTTTTTTTTGCGGAAAAAAACACACCATGTGCACAAAAATTGCGGAATTCATTCTAAATGATAGGATGCTTAATACATGCGTTTTTGACGCGTTTTTTCCCGCGAAAAAAACGCAAATATTCCTGAACGTGTGCACTTAGCCTAAAACTTTACGTGATCTCATGTCATTTTAATTAATACAATTATGTATTTTGCTAGTTCTACTTAGCAATAGAAGGTCACAGAGATTATAAACCCAGGTTCTCTGTAAAAAAGAAACCTCTAACCAAGAAATACAAGTAATAATTTGGGAGTTACAAGGACAATGTTATATTTTTTTCTAAACTTTACATTCATTCTTCTCACTTTATGTTGTAGGAGACTCATAAAAAAGTAGTCCTCCTGGCTCCAGGAATGGTTGACTTTTCCCTTAGCATACTCTGGGTTCATTAATGGTCCATATGCCCATATTACTGTGCTGGCAGAGGGGTCTAATGTCAGTCCCTGATCCCATGACTAACCTACCAATGGCATCATGACTGCTCCAGGCAAGAAAGGGGGGGGGGCGCAGTGTCAAAGATTTGAGAGGAGGGTGACCACTATGATTGCACTGTGTCTGTCGCCACTATGGGGCCACAGTCAATGTCTGTATTATGGGTGTACTGTGACTAGAATCATTGTGTTCAAAGGCAGCAGTTCCGAGGGGTTATCCTAAATTTTAATGAGATGGACAACTTACTCTCAATATTTGTGAGAAATAATTTCTCAATTATAGACAGGTATGACATTTAACTCATTCATGTAGTAAGTCCAAAAGAAAACAACTGGAAAAACTAGAAAACTTCCAAACAAACTCTTCCAACAAACCAAACAATCAGCCAATGGTGACAAGTAATCCATTTCTATAGTTAGAAAACCTAAATGAACCTGAAAAATGTTTTTACAGTAGTTCATAACTTTATTCAGTATTCAGTATTTGTCCTATTCAAAGCTAAGTCTTCCGGCTTTACCTAAAATGTCCGAATACTTTTTTGACAAACCACTTTTTTGACTCTTTTGACAAACCATGTCCCTTTTAAATAGCTGAAAGTAGCTGAAACAGATGAAACCACACAAGGGGGAGGTTAGATCTGTGTGCGAGGGGTTGTCCTGTTAAAATAGATCATCACCTAGCCATAGGAGAGAGTATAACTTTCTGATTGGTTGGGGTCCGGGCACTGAGACAGAGCAGGGATTTTTTGACTATGGGACACTTTTATCCCTGCTGTAACATTGGGTGTCATGTTTGATGCTGGAACGCTGTTCCATTCGTTGTCTATGGAGCTGCTGGAAAAGGCTGAGCACAGTGCTCGACAGCCTCATAGGGAATGGAGCAGTGGTCGAGCATGCACATTGCCACTCCGCTCTAACAGGGAGAAAAGTGCTGCCAGCAGTTTTACCTCCACCAATCAACAAGTTATCACCTATCTTGTAGATAGGTGATAACTTGTTTTCACTGGAATATACCATAAGCGTAGGACATCAAGGATTAGTCTTGTGATGTAGCATCCTATGGACATGCACAAGAAATATTCAGGACTGCTCCTTTCTGCTTCTGAGGTGCGCAAGTGACGGGTCAACTCTTTAGGGAGTTCTGGGGTCTACCCTTTTTAAGGGAATTCTCCCATATGTTCTGGAATAGTTGGCAAGTATGTCTCTTAAAGATATTCCCATTTGGTTTACCATGTTTCGTCTATTCTGGGATATGTAAAAAACAAGAGGAAGAATTACAGTTATAAATACAGTTGAGCAATCTCTCAAATTTCATTATGGGCAGATTTGTTCGAATCTATCAGCAGATTCAATTTGATCCAAATCAAAAGAGGAACAAAAGTAAGCTTATTATGCTCTGAGGTCTCTCTCGACCCCAAAGCATGAAAAACAGATGATACACACCTGTTCTACATCGGCCCGTAACCTGTCTTACCTCCACAGTTCCTTGCCCGATGCTATGCTCGCTCCCCTCTTGGTTTTCCATCTTTGACATAGTTTTTCATGTGAGCCACCATGAGGAGCATCATGCCAAGGGTGACAGCGTGAGACATAGTCAGTGGAAAGGCCAGAGAAGAGAGCAAGCGGCAGATCAAGCGATGAGATGTAACAGTAGGGCAGGTGAGGGGTGATCCTAGGACAGATAAACATAACCTTTATATTCATTTACCCTTTAATGGCTCTATGAAAAATCTGCAAAAAGACAAAAGTTTGTCTGCCATTTTTTTTGCTTCATGCAAATTTAATCCAAAATTTTAAGGAACAGTGATTTTGATTTGATGCCAATTTTTTTCCCATCTATTGCTGTTATCCTTTATCTATTTTTTAGTTTTGATTGCAATATGGATCAAAAGACAAGGAAATATTACATTTTTTCTGATCTGTTTTTATTTTCAGATTGTAGATATTTTTGTTTTAAGTTTAATAGATGATTGTGGGGTGACCATCTTTCCTGAGCTGCTGTTAACAGCGTTTACAGATATACTGTACAGCAGCCACATGGAGCATAGAAGAAATAGTATAGAGTTGACTCATTGACTTCTATACGCAGAGGTCATTGTGCTCGGGGAGAAGGTGAGTAGTGACCATCAATTATTGTGAATGTTGGAGCCTGTTGGTAGAACATATAGATTATACCTATTGTTGTAATTCTGATTTGTTCCAACATAGAAAATGACATGAAAAATAAAAAAAATAAAAAAAATTCCTAAAGCAACGTTTAACAAAAAAACTTGATGTAACATGAATTGGTCATATTTGGATGTCATGCCATTAATTGAGAAATTGATAAGATTTTCATTATCTTGTGGTCTTTGGACACTACAAATGCATTAGTGTTTCTTTAAGATACTAATTATATTATAGCGAGCCAGTGATTGGGAGAATGCAAATTTGAAAGTAAGGAATGAGAAGTTTAATATTCAGTGGTCCAAGCCAAAATTACTTTCTTCTTGGGTGAACAGGTTAGAAATTCACATGTTTTTAATATATTTTTGGTCTTGAACATTTCATGTTAGTCATCTGACAATAAGTAGGTGGGATAATGAAATAGCTGGGAATGACTGATAACTACCATCCTTGGTAAATTGGAGAATTTCTGGTTATCCTCTCGGATATAGTCCCATTACCTTCAGACAGCATGCTTAGTGCTTCGTCAGTCTGGTGGTCATTCCCTAATTCAGCCTTATTAGGGTCCTGGATGTACCCAGGATAATTCAGGAAGGAACCCATCATGCCATTACGTGTGGGCTCCACAGCAGATGAGCTGGTCAGAGGCTCCCATGGGATTTCTTTTTGCTGAGACCTGAAGCTAATATTCCAACCCGTCCATCCATAAAATGCCAGCGTAAACAGGAATCCCTGCATGGGATTAAGTATGCCCTAAAAATGAATTGTTCAGAGATTATGCATAATTGTGATATCGCATAAAATTCAAGACATAGATGCATTCCCAAAATTGTAAATGGTATCATATGTTAGTAATCTTTTACTACAAAGAAAATGACATTTTTTAATTGGTGGTGATCATTTTTGTAAAACCTACTGTACAACACCATCCACAGCCATATTAGCTGTCATTTTTGTTTTAACTTCTTAGAGTCTGATGGTCACTTGTCATTTTTGTCAGCATGTTCAATCAATAAAACAGTGTCAGTTCTCTAGGATCTTAATTCTAAGTAATGAACAATCATTTCTTTTGCCAAATGTGCAAATATGGCCACCACAACAACGCCAAACAAAATTCCTTTTATGATCTTATTCACACATCAGTATTTGGTCAGTCAAAATTAGGAATGGGACTTACAGAGAGAAAAAATATAATTGAAAGATTCATAAATCTGTATTTTGGAACTATTTCTGGTGTTATCTCACAATTACCAAGGAATTAATTACCAAAAAGATGGACATGTGAATAAAATCTATCTCTGTAAGATCAAAATGACAGCTCACTGACCTATACAAATCAAAAGGGTTATTTCCACATCAAATTATTTCAATGACTCACATATGTTTTATTCTGGTCCATTTTTGGCAAATCAGACTTAACCTTTAAAAGGGAATATGTCATTAGGATCAACCCTCCTAAGCCATCCATATGGGCATGTAGGTCATGGAAAGTTGAATAAAATGCTAAATTGATAACTACAAATCAATGTCTTATTCCTGAAAGATCTATATTTCTCTTATATGTAAATGAGCTGTTCGGATCTACAGTCATGGACAAAAGTTTTGAGAATGACACAAATA